>OVBJ01000997.1:0-36545 GCA_900406535.1 Noccaea bulbosa | reverse complement strand
ACGAATTGACGTCGAAATTCGGAAACGTGGTTAATTCGTCGTAAGATCGACCACTATTTACAACGATCTTACGACGATTAAATTTTGTCCCAGGTTACGATGAATTTACGACGAAGTTAGATTTCGTCATAAACTCGTTGCAAAATGGAGGTAGATTACCGACGACTTTAAAATCGATGCAACATGTCGATGGAAAAGGCGTGTTTTGTTGTAGTGATGGAACAACATTAGAATTGCAAAAGATCTTAAAAAAGGCGACTACATCCAATTATATTGGAAAGATACCAAATTCATTTTCTCTATGTTGTGAGTTTTTCTTGGTTGCTTTTAAAAATTTTGCTTGCATTAATTATTCATTTTCTTTATAGTTTTATCTTACCAATTTTATTTCTTTATTTTTGATTGAATATTATAACTAAAACAGTAGCACATTAGTCTTTATTAATTATGATCTAAATTATGGATATATTAATAGATATATGACTATAATATACATAATCCTAAAAGCCTTATAGTGTAGTTATAAAACACGTACAAAATATTATATATGTAGAAAACTGAATATATAAAATACATGATAATATGTGTGCTTTATATTTCAGTGGCAATAGTGAATCCTCCGATGAAGAAAAAACGGATAAGAAAGGAAAAAACAAAAAGACAGATAAAACAAAAGAAAGCAGTTCAAATACAGTTCTTTTTTGAAAAAAGAAAAAAACAGAAGACGGCAGTTCAAGTACAATTCCTACAGCAAAAAACAAAACAGAAAAAAACAGTTCAAATATAATTCCTGGTGGAAAAGAGAAGAAAACAAATGATACAAAATAAATGGTGAAGGACTGGCAAAACAAAATCTTGAATAGTTAATATAATAAGTGTGGTATAAATATCATATATGTATTAATCAGTGTATCTAATTAATAAATATTTAAATAAATTACTTAGAAAATCTATAAAAAGACTCTTATAAATAATACTAGTATTAGAAAAACTAGTCTATATTTTAGAGCAAAGAAAGTGAAGATAGACAGATCTTGAAAATATAAACCAAAATAGAAACAAGAACTCGTAACC
Organism: Noccaea bulbosa; assembly: GCA_900406535.1. Classification (NCBI taxonomy): domain Eukaryota; kingdom Viridiplantae; phylum Streptophyta; class Magnoliopsida; order Brassicales; family Brassicaceae; genus Noccaea; species Noccaea bulbosa. The sequence continues at coordinate 35,471 of OVBJ01000997.1, read as the reverse complement.
TTTCGGAGATTTTAGAATAAATTTTGTAAGAAACAAACTGATTACGTTTAGACCAATAATTGTGGGCTCAGGAAATATGACGGTGGAGAAGAAGGCTATGAAAATTAAGGTTTTCAGAACACTAGTTGCTCCTGTTTTTTACGATTCACAAACTAAAAATGAGAATATATTGTCTTCAAATTTGGTAGATCGAGAAGAGAGCGAGAATTGAAAAATTATAAAATTGAGAGTTTGTGAATATGGTTTTCAAAGAAGATTTAGAAATAAAAATAGTGAAGATTCAGAAAAAGTTTTATCAAAGACTATAAGTTGGGAAGATTCTAAAATTCTAAATGAGGGATGAAAATGTACTAAACAATATATATAGAAGCGAAAAGATATCATTATAAAAGGTTGCAACTGTAAAGTTAGGTGGTTATAAGCAAAAGACACAACCTTGTAAGAAAATGGTTCACTGGTGAAACACATTACTTTACAAAACAATATGAAAAGTTCTTTGGATTATGCAAAAAATATATAAAAATGAAGTTGTTCAATAGAAGTGTGTGCTTATACTTTGAACTAAAAGATGTTGAATATGAATCTCATATTTGAATTTTCTCCACAATATTTCACAAGCCATGATATATGATAGCTTGCTTGAATCTATATCAAAATTATTTATATGTGCAAAAGTCATAGCAAAAGAGGAGTAAATGGATGAATGAAGCAACACTTTGCGATGTAAAGGGATTTAAAAAAAAAAAAAACAGAACGATGAGAGAAGAAGGGACAATAAATCAGAGAATAAGTAAGACATGAAAAACAAAATATTGTAACTAAGGAATCAAATAATCTTACACAATATATATAGAAGTAAAAAGACATTTTTAATAAGGTTGCGATTTTTCGTTAATTTAAACGGTTATAAGTGAAAATATGTGACTCAAAAAGACACATCTTTTTAGATGAGCGGTTATAGGTATAACGAAAAGGTGTGAACACAAAACACATTTATTGAGGAAGTATATGTACTGATTTTGAGGAATACAAAATTTGGTATCTACGACAATGAAATATATATATAATTTTTGAAACATAGCAAGTCCCACTACAAGAAAACCATTTTTTAGTGTCATTTTTTTTAACATTTAGTATCATTTTTTAAATGATACAAGAGTTATTGTATCATTTGGGAAAATGGCACTAAAATCAATGACACTAAGTTTTTTTAGTATCACTTTTACAAATGCCATGAAAATTAAACTTTAGCATCATTTATATTTAACTGATACTAAAAATGACATTTAAGATCACTTGAATAAATGATACTAAAAATGAGATTAAAATCACTTGAACAAATGATACTAAAAATGAGATTAAAATCACTTGAACAAATGATACTAAAAATGACATTTAAGATCACTTGAACAAATGATACTAAAACTGAGATTAGAATCACTTGAATAAATGATACTAAAAATGAGATTAAAATCACTTGAACAAATGATACTAAAAATGACACTAGAATTAAAAATATATATATATATATATATATTTATTCAAGATAAAATATCTTTAATTAGTAATCAACTTACAGAAAATGTATACAATCTAAAATAAAATAATGTATTTGTGTTCTTCTTCCTTGTATTCTCTTCTTCAAATATCTCATACCCTGAAATAAACATCAAATTGCATCATAAACATCAAATTGTATCTTATACAATTTCTCTTAAAATCTTCTTATACAATTCGTATACATCAACCCCAATTAGCAACACAATACTATTTACAAAGTTGAACAAGAACTAAGAACTCTTTAACGCTGATTGAAACACAACACAACACAACACAATATTAAGAACTAAGACTACTCACAAGTTGATTCCCAATATCTCAGAACAAGAACTCATACTACTCTCAAGTTGATTCCCAATATCTCAGAAAAATAGTTAATTACCTTCTTCAATGTATACAATCATGTCTTATCCTGTCTCCTTCATGTACTATGCCCTGAAAAAAGAGTAAACATAACAAGAGCTAATTAAGGCTATTAGTAACACAAAACAAGAATATTTGCAACTTCTAAAATCTAGAATCTAGAATTGACAGAATCAACTTGAGAGTAGTATGGAGTCACGGCGAAGATGTCTTCGGATCTTCAGCTTCAGGAGTATGGAGTCACGGCGATCCTGAATCTCTCCCTTTGCGACGAGAACGCCGACGGCTCTGCTCCGGCTGTCACAGCTCGGGGACAACAAAGTCGCAATCGGAAGTTCGGGAGCGATTCCGATCTGAAATAAGCGTGATTTTGATTTTTTTCCTTTTACGCTTTTCATTAATGTTTTTTAAAAAATACTGATAATAGTATAATACTAAATTTTAGTGTCATTTGCAATTTAAATGATACTAAAACTATTTTTTAGTGTCATTTACAATTTAAGTGATACTAAGATTATTTATTAGTGTCATTTATAATTAAATGATGTAATTGTTAATGTTTTAGTATCATTTTAAACATGTGATGTTAAGTATTCTTATTAATTTTTAAGTTTATATCATTTGTAAAAAGTGATACTAAATAAACGACACTAAGAATTAAGTTTTTTGTAGTGTCCTGGTTTGCATTTTTTAAAGAAGCTTGGTTCGAAGAACATAGCAAAGAACATGGTTTTCCCTCTTGATTGCTTCTCTATCTTATACCTTTCCGGTAAAATCAAAGTAATTAAATAAAAAAATTCTCAGACTACTCTTGTCATTCTTTAAATTGAATCTGTTTTTTTTTTTCTATAAACAAATGGTAATCTCATCCGTACCAAAAGGGGTTTTCTTTTATATATGATATTTCTTTGTCCTTGTAATTCTACTTCCTCACCGTAAAGGTTTATGTTTAAGCTCTATTGCGTTTGCTATGCTTATGTCCTTTCAGTTTTTCTCTCTCGTTTCTATTTTCTTACTTGTAAGATACCCTTTGGTTTCACAACTATTTTTCTGAAGTATCAATGCATCCAGCGTTGAAAAACAAAAAGAACTTTAGCATGCCACATAAAATTTCTATTAAAACTTCCAAGATTCATCTCTGCAATTAAAAGAGTACGTCCAATTTGTGCAGCCTAGAATTTCTATCCAAAAAAGAAATTTGGTCAACTTATCAAATACGTATTGGCACAAATGTATTGGCCTAAATTCCACATTGAGATACCTGTACTGCATCATGATGGATATATAGTGATATAAATTATAGTGTTATTTTCATTCATTATAATATTGGCGTGAACAACGACAAAAACCTAATGACACCGATCAAATCAGTGCCCGGTTTCTCTTCTTAAGCTTACGTCAATATATGAGAGGTACTGAAAATATAGGAAAGAAGTTTGAATATATATCTTAGATATTTTGCTTTTCTCATTTTTCCGCAGAAAAAAACACTTGAATCCTAATCAATATGAAATAATAATCCGAAACATACATTCTTACTAACAAGACACCATTCATAGAAAAATTCACTCCCTTTCGCTCTCTTTCTACTCTCCTTCTCTCTTGTTTTTTCTTGAACAACAAGCAAAAACAGAGCAGCGGCTTTGTAGGAAGGAGGCAAGGGGCAAAATGGTGGTTTAATCAGCAGGCTATACACGGTTTGCAGCCAACTGCTCCTGCGTGACTGCGTCCATGCTGAAGATACGGACCATTGTTCCTGGTCTGGAACGAATGGAAGACTTGTTTGGGATCGGGTTTTTAGGTTTAGGACTTCACGCATTCGGTTTCCCTGATTCCACAAAATAATCTCCATGATGAAGTAATCTCCTTCTGATTGTCAGTTCCAAAATTTCCAATCAGCGTAAGGATTGCAGAAATAAGCTCATAGGTTTGAAAGAATATGAAAGATTGCAGAAAAATATTGCAATCACATTCGAGAAGAATTGAATAGTCAAACTAATTAACTAAATTCTTGTTTACACGATAAGAGAAGTCCTAAGTTGTTGCTTCTTAATTACTGACCTAAATTTAAATTTACTAACTATATTAAGTTAGAGGACGGAAGTTACGTCTAATTAATATAGCGGGAACAATTAAAGACGCTTACCTTAAAGAAGGACAAGGAGAATAGAGGACGGAAGTTGTTGCAATCATAGACTCAAACGGGATCAAATGATTATGAATGGAGGGATGGTGGTGATAAACACCGAGGAGACGGAACAAAAGGGGCAATTACGATTGAGAAGTAAAACAACGATATTTGAGAGAATTTTGAAGTAAAATAATAATAATCAGATCTCACTTGGATTCTATATATAATTGTGAGTAGATGCAACTCTTACATCTCTAATATCTGATTGAAAAGAAGCAATTGTTGGCAATGCAAAAGACACAACTTTTCATAAGGCATCCCTAGCTACCGATTAATCTTTCTCGTCAATCTTTTAAGCCTCTAATTGAAGGTTTTTTTTGAATTAATCTTGACCCTTCATCTGACATATTAGAGTAGGTCTTGACCGTTGGATGAGTTTTTTTTTTTCTATAAGAAAATGCTGACGTCAGTGAACATAAATGCTGAGAGAAGAGGGGACAAACAAAATCAAAAGAAAAGAAGAATGGAAAGAGGCAACTACTTAAATATTCCACTTTCGGAAACTAATTTCTTAAATAGGTCCATTATGTGTAATTGGGTCTGACATTTTGCATATGAAGAGTCTATTTCTGCTATTAGGTTATGAAAATAGACTATTATTTTATTAAAAGTTGTGACTTTTTGATAATTTAGCAGTTATAACTGAAAATATACGACTCGAAAAGACACAACTCTTTAGGTAACCGGTAATAGAGAAAACGGTTAAGAACGAAAAGGCACAACAACAAATGACATTTATTCAGTTTGCTATTATATATAGATATGTACTTTAACCAAAAAAAAAGAAATTTTAGAAACTATAAAAAAATAATTTCATAATTTCAATCAATTATAAAAAAAGAAGTTCAACTTGAAAAAAAAAATTGAAAAACAATTTGTGATTACATAAAACCTTTAAATCATGTGTAAACATAACTTCCAAAATATTTATTTGTTTCATTATTTTTTAAAAAATTATGATTACATAAAACCTTTAAATCATGTATAACATATAACTTCCAAAATATTTTTTTTTTCATTTTTTTAAATCATTTAACTACATTAATTACGCATTTACTCATATTAAAATCTATTTTATTCAAAAATAAAACAAATATTGATATTATATGTGATTACATGTAACATATAATTTCAACTGAGATCAATATATAATTTCAATCAACTGAGATCAGAAAAAGACCTCAATATACAACAAGCTTAATAAAAAAAACAATACAGCAAGAATCCAAACACTACACAGTTTCAAAACCTTCAAAATGGACATTATACTATTTGAATTATACTATATGAGTGTCATTTACATCACCATAGGAAAACCAACTCCGGCTACACAATCATTTTTACCACCGATCAAACAATACAACCAAATAACTCAAGCTTCAAACATGTTGTTAAACAACTATACTATCATTACAAGATGAAACCACACAACATCTAAAAGTTTTTCTGAAATTCTGGATCTCACCCAAATTCATCAAGAAAATTATTTGTCAATCGGGTAATCTATTATAATATTATAGGATTACCTTTTTATACTACATGAAAAGCTGAAATGTGTCTTCCTAATTTGATGATATGTGTCTTTTCTAAACATTTCATTTTCTCTAAACAACTAATTTAAATGAACTTTATTAAACAATTAGATGAATTAATTAGACCACTAACTCAATCAATTAAATTTAGCAAAACACTCAATATTTGTTTTTTTTACATTATTACATTTAATCATATACGTACTTTAAACAAAAAAAAAAAAAATTAGAAACTATAAAAAAAATAATTTCATAATTTCAGTCAATTATAAAAAAAGAAGTTCAACTTGAAAAAAAAAAATGAAAAACAATTTGTGATTACATAAAACCTTTAAATCATGTGTAAACATAACTTCCAAAATATTTATTTGTTTCATTGTTTTTTAAAATATTATGATTACGTAAAACCTTTAAATCATGTACAATATATAACTTCCAAAATATTTTTTTTTCATTTTTTTAAATCATTTAACTACATTAATTACGCATTTACTCATATTAAAATCTATTTAATTCAAAAATAAAACAAATATTGATATTATATGTGATTACATGTAACAATAATTTCAATTGAGATCAATATATAATTTCAATCAACTGAGATCAGAAAAAGACCTCAATATACAATAAGCTTAATAAAAAAACAATACAGCATGAATCCAAACACTATACAGTTTCAAAACCACCAAAATGGACAGTATACTATTTGAATTATACTATATGAGTGCCATTTACATCACCAAAGGGAAACCAACTCCGGCTACAAAATCATTTTTACCACCGATCAAACAATACAACCAAATAACTCAAGCTTCAAACATGTTGTTAAACAACTATACTATCATTACAAGATGAAACCACACAACATCATCTAAAAGTTTTTCTGAAATTCTGGATCTCACCCAAATTCATCAAGAAAATTATTTGTCAATCGGGTAACCTATTATAATATTATAGGTTTACATTTTTATACTACATGAGAAGCTGAAATGTGTCTTCCTAATTTGATGACATGTGTCTTTTCTAAACATTCATTTTCTCTAAACAACTAATTTAAATGAACTTTATTAAACAATTATATGAATTAATTAGACCACTAACTCAATCAATTAAATTTAGCAAAACACTCAGTATTTGTTTTTTTACATTATTACATTTAATCATATATGTACTTTAACCAAAAAAAAAGAAATTTGAGAAACTATAAAAAAATAATTTCATAATTTCAGTCAATTATAAAAAAAGAAGTTCAACTTGAAAAAAAAAAATTGAAAAACAATTTGTGATTACCTAAAACCTTTAAATCATGTGTAAACATAACTTCCAAAATATTTACTTGTTTCATTGTTTTTAAAAAAATTGTGATTACATAAAACCTTTAAATCATGTATAAACATATAACATCCAAAATATATTTTTTTCATTTTTTAAAATCATTTAACTACATTAATATGTACATTAATTACGCATTTACTCATATTAAAATCTATTTAATTCAAAAATAAAACAAATATTGAGATTATATGTGATTACATGTAACATATAATTTCAACTGAGATCAGTATATAATTTCAATCAACTGAGATCAGAAAAAGACCTCAATGTACAACACGCTTCATAGAAAAAAAATATAGCAAGAATCCAAACACTACATAATTTCAAAACCACCAAAATGGACAGTATACTATTTGAATTATACTATATGAGTGCCATTTACATCACCATACCAAAAGGTCCAAAACCAACTCTGGCTACACAATCATTTTTACCACCAATCAAACAATAGAACCAAATAACTCAAGCTTCAAACATGTTGTTAGACAACTATACTATCATTACAAGATGAAACCACACAACATCTAAAAGTTTTTCTGAAATACTGGATCTCACCCAAATTCATCAAGAAAATTATTTGTCAATCGGATAATCTATCTATCTATCTATTATAATATTATAGGGTATACTACATGAGAAGCTGATATGTGTCTTCCTAATTTGGTGACATGTGTCTTTTCTAAACATTTCATTTAATTTTCTCTAAACAACTAATTTAAATGAATTTTATTATAATAGATTATATGAATTAATTAGACCACTAACTCAATCAATTAAATTTACCAAAACACTCAATATTTGTTTTTTAAACATTATTAGATTTAATCATATATACTTTAACAAAAAAAAAAAAAAAAATAGAAACTATAAAAAAATAATTTCATAATTTCAGTCAATTATAAAAAAAGAAGTTCAACTTGAAAAAAAAATTGAAAAACAATTTGTGAGTACATAAAACCTTTAAATCATGTGTAAACATAACTTCCAAAATATTTATTTGTTTCATTATTTTTTAAAAAATTGTGATTACATAAAACCTTTAAACCATGTATAACATATAACTTCCAAAATATATTTTTTTTTCATTTTTTTAAATCATTTAACTACATTCATATGTACATTAATTACGCATTTACTCATATTAAAATCTATTTAATTCAAAAATAAAACAAATATTGAGAATATATGTGATTACATGTAACATATAATTTCAACTGAGATCAGTATATAATTTCAATCAACTGAGATCAGAAAAAGACCTCAATATACAACAAGCTTCATAGCAAAAAGATAGAGCAAGAATCCAAACACTACACAGTTTCAAAACCACCAAAATGGACAGAATACTATTTGATTTATACTATATGAGTGCCATTTACATCACCATACAGAAACCACCTCCGGCTACACAATCATTTTTACCACCGATCAAAAAATACAACCAAATAACTGAAGCTTCAAACATATTGTTAGACAACTATACTATCATTACAAAGACGAAACCACACAACATCTAAAAGTTTTTCTGAAATTCTGGATCTCGCCCAAATTCATCAAGAAAATTATTTGTCAATCGGGTAATCTATCTATCTATCTATCTACTATAATATTATAGGGTTACCTTTTTATATACTACATGAGAAGCCGACATGTGTCTTCCTAATTTGATGACATGTGTCTTTTCTAAACATTTCATTTTCTCTAAACAACTAATTTAAATGAACTTTATTAAACAATTATATGAATTAATTAGACCACTAACTCAATCAATTAAATTTAGCAAAACACTCAATATTTGTTTTTTACCATTATTAGATTTAATCATATATGTACTTTAACCAAAAAAAGAAATTTTAGAAACTATAAAAAAATTAATTTCATAATTTCAGTAAATTATAAAAAAAAGTTCAACTTGAAAAAAAAAATTGAAAAACAATTTTTGATTACATAAAACCTTTAAATCATGTGTAAACATAGCAGGATCCACCGCAACAGACATCATTTGGACAATATTTTGATAATTTAAGCGGATTTAGAAGTGATTTAGAAGAATATTAATTCATTGATCTTTGTTTTTTAAGCCATTGTTTTATGTTCTTAAAATTTCAGTATTTTTAAAAATAATTTTAAAGTTTATTATGGTTATGCTATTTTATTAACTATTAAATAAATATTATTTCTATTTTAGTAGAGTTACGAATATTTTAATATATTTAAATAAATTATAATTAAAATAATTGAACTGTTAAATTAAAACTATTTATAATTCAAAAGACTATTTTATAAATAAAAACTTTTAATCGCAAAATAGCATATTGTATAATCTCATGCCAAATTTGGAAACAAAAATAGCATGATGCTATTTTGTCATAGCATTTGCAATACCATTGGAGCATTTACTATGCCAAAATAGCATATATGCCAAATTTAGTTAAATAGCATATATGCAAAATTTAACTATGAATGATGCTTCATAGTTGTAACTTTCTCTTATATACTTTATGCTTGGAATTTCTGTTATGGGAGATGAAATATTTCTAGGATTCGTGATTAGGGAGAGACTGAGTGAAACTGGGTTCATGAAATTTTACTTAGATGATGCGTGAATGTTAATTTCAATTGACTCTATTTAATTTCAACGTGTGTCTTTCTTTTGTTATTAATTCAATTGTTTTCAGGAATGTTGGTATTTCTGTCTCTCTTCTTCTTTGTGGCATACTCAAGCCCACCTGCAAACCCTATTAGTTGTAGTTTCAAGGGAAGAAACTGCACTGTTGTCAACTCCTATGGAGCTTTTTCAGATAGAGCCACTTGTATATCATCTATGGTGGTATACCCGAGAATGAATTACTATACGTCGTATCTGAAGGAAAACAAGTGTGATAAAAAATGCGAGTGGTGACACGATTTTCGCATAGCATGACGAAGAGAACAGTAGACTGATCAGCACCGAGTCTCTGAACAAGACTCTGAGAATTGATGAAGACGCTATGACGATAACTGTTCAAAGTGGTGTGTCACTTCGCCAACTCATAAAGGATGCTCTGAAAGCTAGACTTGCATTGAGAATGGCATCATACTGGTGGGGATTAACGGTTGGTGGGATGATGTCAACGGGAGCACAATGTAGTTCTTGGGAAGGGAAACATGGGGGAACTGTTTTTCATGACTACGTCACTGAGATGCGTATTGTTACCCCTGCTGCTTCAGATGAAAGATATACCACCGTCAGAATTCTCAATGGCAACAATTGTGTCGAGTTAGAAGAGAAAAGAGTTTGTTATTAAATTCGTCATATTTAGTGGGGACTATAAGGTTTTTAAGAATAAGCTATGTGAAGCAACATTTGTAACTACATAGTGTCAAAGTGAGTAATCCAACCCAAGCTAATACTTTCTGTGATCCAGCCATGAGTCCATAACCCAAAAAAAAAGTCGTAAAAAAATAAGCAAAACAAAAGAGAAAAATTAGCAAAATAAAAGCAAAATATAAAAAATATATAAGAAAAAATAAAAACAAATATAAATTGATGATTAAAGTTCGAGATTTTAAAACAAATGTAAAGTTTCTATTTGACAAACATTGTTAAAGCCACCAGCAATGTGGTTATCTTGATGCAATGTGAGTATCTTATCCTAAACCGAATAATACCCAAATTACTTGAATGTTGATGCAATGTGATTATCTTGGCTTTTCCCTTTGTCATATGATGAGTTAATCCAAAACTGGCTCACGTGTTTTTACCAATATTATATCACCATTTTAAGAGATTAATTGAAGCTCAGTTACCTTGATGTTGTCAAAATACCTCCCATTCTCTCCTTAGTTTCTTTGCATTTGTTTCTTTCAGTCCAGACATGACATAGCTTAAATCTTGCAATTTTTTTTTTCTTTTTCTGTTTTACAGTGATGATGAAGTCATGCTTCTTCTTTTTATTTTTGATGGTTCATGCACTAACGGTTTTAGCGATGAAAACATCTTAGGAAAAGGAGGTTCAAGCATTGTTTATAGAGGCTAACATCCTTACGGCACTATGATTGCAGTAAAGAGGATGGATCCAAGTCCATCGAAGAAAGAGGATAAATGAGTTCAAGAGCGAGATCGATGTACTTACCGGTCTCCGACACAAGAATTTGGTCTCGCTTCTTGGCTACTGTGGGGAGTGATGAAAAGTAAAAAAAAAAAAAAAAAACAAGGTGTTAACATAGATAAACTGTTTAACATGTCGAATACTATTACACAGTTTATTAATAATCCAGAAAATGTATTCATGTTAGATGGTTTTCCATGTATTATTATCATCATAATTTTGTTTTATGTTTTATGAATTATAATATCTTTTTTTAATTAACTACTTATATATATATATCATCAGTGCCTTCATCGGTTTTACAACTCAACTACATAGCAGAATCTACTTTTGTGTTAGTTATCACATATTTTGTTTCATTTTAACGACATCTTGTGTAACCCTTAGCCTTTTGTAAACATAAGGTTTACTTTTACTAACAAAAATTTACAATATGTTCAACTCACAAGTATATATATATAACGTTTGACCAAAAAAAAAACAGATGAACTCTTTTTTATTTTATTTTTTGATCTAAAGCTCCATAGATATTATTAAAATGTGTCGTAAGGATCTTGTTCGGTAACACATAGTTTACATGGGAAAATAAACATTCTCGTGCACAGTGCCGACCAGGACCTATAGCACGTGAAGCATAGTGCTTTAGGCGCCAGCAAATGATAACAATTTAAGGGCGCCAAAGTAATAGAGATTTTTTAGTAGTGTGGTGGTTGTGGCATTGCTTCATGTTGTAGTGGTCACGGGTTCAAAACCCTTACATGCAAAAGTCATTTTTTATTTTTAACCTGTGTTTTTTACGGATTAATTCTTTTTTTTTTTTTTGCTTTAGGCTGCCATATTGGGTCGGGCCGGCCTTGCTCGTGCACGAGCTTCTTTGGAAAAAGCATCGGCACACACGTTTAAAACATGTGGAATGAAAACTAAGGAAAAAGCATGAAAAGAAGTTCTGACTGAAATAAATTAATTCTTCTAACTCCAAGGCCAACGAGGGCCATTCTTCTTCGTCGTCGATCAGTCAGACCAGTTCTAGGCAATCAGATTCCAATCGCATAGAGAGATATCCTAGCTGTTTGACCATATTCATTGCCCATATCAGATATTAGAATTCTGCATGTAAGGGTGCAGAGACTTGTGCGCCTGTAAACGAGCCAAAGGTACCTCATTCGTCATCAACATCTAGCATAAATCCTTCTCCAAAGAACTTGCTGTTATATGTCCATAATGCATCTACCTGGCACCGTGGAAATATAACATTTGCAAGTCTTCTACAGGTATCGTCAACCGGCTCAAAGTCTTCAGGCTCATTCGATAAAAGTTGTGCAGTCTTCCAAGCTTCTGCTTCAGCCATTGCCAATTGGAAAGTATCCAATGGTGACATTTCCTTGTCATTAAAAACTTTGTCATTGCGAGCTTTCCAGATTAACACAGGATCCATGGGGCAGACTCTAGACATTTTTCAGAAGCTCCCATCTCTGTTCCCGCCATTGTAGGTAATCAAAGCTGTAGAAAAGGGAAGGTCTCGGAAAAATCTCTGGAGTTGTAAGAATATTGGATAGAGCCCATATTTGTGTTGCTGGAGGGCATTCAAACAGCAGGTGGTTTATGGTTTCATCTTCTGTTCCACATCTTGGGCAAAGTCGGTCTGTGCCACATTGACGCTCGGCTAGTCAGCTACGAACCGGAACACACCCCGCTATCGATTGCCACACAAAGTGTTTTAGATTCCGTGATATGCCTTCACTGTCCAAATTTTTGACTTTAGGACATCTACGCTAGGTTTCACAATCTGTTGTGGCTCAAGGAGATCCTTGAGCTGAACTGCGAGATTAGAACCCAACTTAATGGAATATAGTCCCGACTTGGTATGTATCCAACAGAAACTATTTGATCTCTGTATACGGCTCGGTCGGATATTGTGGATTAGATTGATATCTTCCACTTCAAAAAGATCCACTAGCTTGTCAAGAATCCATTCTTTTGAAATGGGATCCATGAGCTGAGAAACTAGAAGGAGTGGGTCTTGGTATAAACCAGAGTCCTTTGGCTTTCTTGGCTGTTCGGCTGGGATCCAGGGGTCCCTCCATACAAATGTCATTTCACCTGTGCCAATGGTTCGTCTCAGCCCATTTTTAAGGAGATCTTTAGCAGCTAAGATGCTCCTCCATCCGTAAGATGGCATGTTGGACTTTTCAACCTCCAGCGGGGATGAATTACCGTAATAACGCCCTTTCATAATCCGTGCCAAAAGAGATGAAGGGTAAAAGAGAAGCCTCCATAACTGTTTTGCTAGCAATGCAAGGTTAAAAATCCATAGATCGCGAAAACCCAGGCCGCCTTGTTCCACGGGAATGCAAATCTTTTAAACTCTTTTCTTGTTTAAAGTCAAGTAAATCTATGAGTAGAGAAAACTAGAATTGGGTGCGGGGCACGTACTTGCAATATATGCGACTTGCCTTGCTTTTCTCGATTTTCCCAAAAACCGACCTGTGACTCGCTCCACCCCGTACAAGTACTTGTATTTGCAAGTACCTGGTAAAAAATTACCCAACTTGTTATAAACGGGTACTTGCCTTGACAGGGTACGAGGCGGGTCACGGGTTTTGAGCAAGTAATATGTACTTGTGCCCAGGCTTAAAGAAAACAACAAAAAGTCATCTAAAGTTTAAAGACGATTAGACATCTTAACAAACATTTGCATACACAGGGACATATAAACAAGTGATGTTTGCAAAAGTAAGCCATAAATTGTGGTCAAATACAAAAGTAACCTCTCCTTTTTTTTCCCCCATTTTTTTCCAACTTCATCCCTTATACTTTCAAATAATCACGAAAATGCCATTATTTTTACAATTCAGGTCTACAATTGAGGTCTACATTCTCTGTCAGAAGACCAAATCAACCTCTATCTTTTTTCTACACTTATTAACGAAAATGTAACTCTCATCAATAAACTCAACCACTATTTTCAACCAATTTGAAGTTTTAATGTTTTATATTCATAATTATGAAACACCAACCATAATCTCACATCCTTTAAACTCTTACTCTTCCATTTTCTCTCCATTTTTATCCCAAATATTCTCTAATTCAACTTTACAAAATTTCAAGCTCTTGATTTTGTCACTCTCGGTTTTTTGGCTTATCGTAATGACCGAAGAACGGTTTTGAAGGCATAAATAGACATTTTCAGGCGTCGGCGGCCTAAAGACGACAGCCATATAGTGCTTTATTCCATTTTCAAAGTTTTCAGATCTGTGTCGAGGCCGTAGATCTCAGTGGGAGGTCTACAGGTCAACGCAAGGTTATTTTTGCAATTGACCACGAAAACTCATTTGTTGTAGACGTCCTTTTGAGGTCTAAATATATGCCGTTGGAAACAAAACAAAATAGGAGTAAACCTCAAGGGGAGGTCTACGTCCGAGATGGGTTAGTTTTACAATTGAAGAAGGGAGGACTTTTTTTTTTATGAGATCTACAGCTGAGGTCTACTAGTCAAAGAGGTTAGTTTTGCAATTGACAAATGTACGACTTTTTAGAGTAGACCTCAGCATGCGGTCTACAAGCGCGTGAAGTCTACGGATAAGTTCTACATACATGGTTAAGGGTTAGTTTTGCTATTCTTTCAATATTATGTATAGATCTCTTGAATATTTCTACATACATTGCTAGTTTTTGGCAATTCTCCATACTTTAATTCCAATTTCCGAACACATTTGAATATTATTAAACTTACCAAAAATATTTATTTCAAAAATTTAATATTAAATCATATATATTAAAAAGGGAACAATGAAAGACAAAATATATTATCATTTAAAATATATTTCAACAATAAATTTAATTAAAATATATTTCAACAATAAATTTAATTTAAAGAAATATTTGTTTGTTATTAAACTAATAAATAGAAAGCTTTTATTATTCAGATGATATAAAAAAAAAAAAAAGCTTTTATTATTTACGGGTGAAACACATTATTATAAAAAACAATCACATATTTGAATACATAATCGAGATGAAGTATTTCATATATTAATTTATCATTATATTTGATTTTTAAACTAAAACAATAAAACCGGTTTGTAAATTATTTTACGAATGAAACACATTTCTATATATAGAAAGCAATCACAAATTTTATTATACACAAATGAATCTCAAACTTTATATAATAATTTAAAATTTCAGTCGGCTTTTTAACTACAAGTATATTGGTTTAATTTTACTTCATAGTAATTATGTTCTCTAATGTTATATAACCAGTTGTAATTTGATTTTAGTCCATAATAAACGTATACAGTAGAACCTCTATAAAGTAATACTCGATAAAGTAATACCTCGATAAATGAATAGAATTTTCAGGTCCCGAATTCAGTTTTTGGTCTAATTATCCCTCGATAAATTAATAATCTCGTTAAAATAATAAAATATTGTGGTCCCAACATTATTACTTTATAGAGGTTTTACTGTACATGTAAGTTAAAAAGAAAAAAAAACATATATATACATATAAATATACACTTATTAAAAATTAAGACGATAAATATTGAACCTATGCATTAGCACATGTATTATCCTAGTGGAGATCAAAAAAGGCGTCCTCTCTTTTGGATATGTTCTATTCAACAAACTATGGTGTTATGCGATCTGGCTACAGATATAATTCCAATAGAGACATGGTGTTCGTTGTTGGAGAGGATGGTGAATACATCATAATCCCTGTAGGAGAATATAGATACATGTTGTGAAGCCATTTATTTATAATTATATTCCAAGCTTTGTTCAAATCCAGCAGGGTAGAGTAAAATAAGGATGCAAAAGAAAGATCTCCTGTTAATTCATGTAATTTCTTCTATCTCCATCTTTTTATTTTGTTTACAACTTTATATCTCCTGTTAATTCATGTGTTTCTTTCTTCTTTGCATTACATTCAGTTTTCATCTACAACAATAACCACTTAATAAAATGATGCAGCAGCATCGTATGGCATCTATGCAACCCATTTGAAAATCAATCTTATATAGACTTATATACAAGTATAAACTATACATATATATGAAGAGATTTTCTTGGAATTTGGCTATTGGGCAGATTAGGAACACCAAATATAAAGAGCAAATACAAAGGTAGCGAGCGACTAAAAAGCTCTAATCCCTGATTAGGTGATTTTCTCTTTCTTCACCTTCTTTTTAATTTCATGCAAATATTTGCACTATATTATAAGAATGAAATATTATTAACATCGATGGTGACATAAATTACCTACATTACTAACTCACTATCCCTTGCTCCGGCGAGGAAGTGCCCACCTCTTTTAATAGTCTTTCGTACAACTGCCACCAAACCCAAAGTTCAAATTAATCCTCTTTATCCTTACTATTCTTGTTTTTCTTTATTAATCAAAACTGAAGATAAAAAGAGTAAGAGACACCATTGAACTAAATAAAGAAGAGACAATATTAGCTTACCTGTCGATATAAACATGAATCGCCGTAAGATTTTCTTAGCTCAACCACGTTCAGTGTCGGCTTTATCTCGAAAACCTGTTTTATATTGACAAGAAGTTCTTTGATTAGTCAAATACGTATAACCACTAATAACTAGTCTACTTTAGTGAAATATTTTACGTAATAATTGATATACCTCGGCTGTTACTGATAAACCAACTTGACCTTTCTGGCTTGTTTCTTCTTGCTTAACTTTTAACTGAACAAAAAAACAAATTACATTTTAAAGTTTATGAACTCTACGAACTTGACATTCCAAGAAGCTAATGAAGAGGAAGAACATGTTGTGAAGACTCACCTTGGCATGTCTCTTTTGTACACTGAATCCCATTTCTTTAACGGCTGTTTCGATTTTCTCCAGTAAATCTTTTGCTGATCTATTTGAGGTGAATCTTATTCTCCTCTCTGATACATTCTGCAAATGAAAAGTACAATTTTATCTTATTATACATTGTTTGTCAAACATCTTTGAAACAGAGTAAAGACACTTTACCTCCAGTTCAAAAAAACCGGACAGGTCAAGAAAGGAAGACATTCCGATTAACTGAAACGCATTGATAACGGTCGGAGAGTCACTGCCCTTCCCTTCTTCAGATCCCTAAATCGTTCAAAAAAAGAAAACAGAGAATTAAGCACATGGCAACTTGAATCAAATGCAATTTCAATAAAGACTGAGGCGACAGATTCTTACGAGTTCTTGGATTGAGAAAGCATCATCGTCCGTGTCAACTTCTTCCTCGTCATCATCATCATCATCGGGAATTGAAGGTGTGTATTCGTGCTTGAACCATTCGTTGGCTTTAATACCTGTGACCGTTATCCTCGTGACAGGATTTGGATCGAGCATTCTCTTGATCATGGTTCTTGCGCCTGGTGATAACCATCTTGGTATTGGTGGGTCTCCTTTGCATATCTAGAGGAAAGAAAGAAAAAAGGCAAATCTTTTCTCAAACCTGGTTTCTTCAAAACGTTCGCCAAATTGATAATATTGGAGAGAAAGAAGATGTGTGTTTACCTTCTGGTAGAGAACAGCAAGGTTTCTATCGTCAAAAGGAAGACATCCGGTTAGAATCACATACAAGATCACACCGCATGACCAAATATCTGATGCTGCACCATCATATCCTCTGTTGGCTAAAACCTCAGGCGCAACGTAATTAGGACTTCCACATGTTGTATGTAGCAATCCATCATCCTAAATTGCCAAACCAAGAAAATTAGTTGGAACATCCGATCCAATTCAGCATTTCACTTTTTGGTGATGTTGATAGTTTAAGATGATGTTTCCAAGTACCCTAAAATGCTGAGGCAGAGCACTAAGGCCAAAATCAGTGATCTTTATGTGTCCCTTTGCATCAAGAAGAACATTCTCTAGCTGCAATATAGAGAAAAGTTGAATATCAGAGATGTATATATCATAAGCGTTTCATGGGTTTTGAAAACACGTGAGTAGCACGGACCTTGAGATCCCTGTGGAAGACACCTTTGCTGTGACAGTAGCTGATTCCATCGATTAGCTGCTGAAACATTTTTCTTCCCTCGATTTCTGTTAGCTTTCCTTTCGAGACCTGAGAGGGATCAGAAAATGTGATTTTAAGATTAAGAAATACACTCGTGAGTGGAAAGAACAGCTTTGCTTGCAGCAGAAGTTAATGATGAGACTTACAATTTTGTCAAACAATTCTCCTCCGGTGACACATTCCATCACCATATTAATCTTCGTTTTGCTAGCCAAGACCTGCATGATGATTGACACATGACGAAGCGGCTCATTAGTTTCAAAAAGAAAAAAAAAAGTAAATGTGTTTTCTAAGGTAAGATGTTTGATAATCTAAGAGATTTGTCGTAACTAATAAAATGAATAAAATTTAGAATATGATTTCATTTCATTCATATCCAAAGATTACCTAAACCGTGCCCACAAAACTTACAATTAGGAACACAAAATAAAAAGGTAACCACAAGACGACAGAGTAGTTAGTTAGTCGGGACCTCAAGCTTTTAAAAACGTGAACCACGTGTATCCACTATGTGAAATACAAACACACAATCGGTTGCTTTAAACCAAAAAGTCAAAGATTTTAACTCTTGTAACAAGGCAAAGCAATCAGAGGAATTGAGATAATTGAAAGTCAGCAATAAACGTCCTCCGCTTTTTTAACCAAAAAGTACAGCAATATCCAAATAATAATCCGAATATAAATAAATCTTAATGAAATAAAATAAAATCATACTCCTAAATCAAAAGTGGGTCCATATAATAAAAAAAGCTTAAAAGTTCCTAAATCAAGGCAATTATTAGCTGCGCCATATCTTTGCATTTTTCACGACGATTTTGGGACCCACATTGCATTGAAAAGGTCATATTTTTTTTGCGTGTTACCGGTCAAGCCACTGTTTCTAATTTCGAATCTCGATAATGGAATCATTAAAAAATTGTAGTAGTAGTCTTTTATGGGTGGGTAATTGGCAACGTGAAAAACAAGCTAAAGGAACATGTTTAAGGACGAAATTGATGACCAGGCTCACCATTTTTTTTTTTTTTAAAGTGATTAAACCGAATGACTTGTAAGATAAACCCAAAGCAAACAACAAATTTCCGAGATTTGATCTTTAATCCTCGTCAATCACACCATTTGATAGATAAAAAGAAATAATGGAGAGACTAAAAATAGAGAATATTCCACAGATCCTATCCCTGACGAGTGACGACATCTTAATAGCAAAAAGAAAATGGATCAAATTTTAATAACCGTGAGTAGAGCAATAATTCATAACTTTTTGTTTACTTTCTGTCAGACTCAGGTACTAAATTAAAAAAACCTACACCCCAAGCAAACAAAATAATAATCCAAATTGTTTGTATTTTAGTTTTAATGCAAACAAACCCTCCTCCACTTCCCAATCAAAGAATCATTCGATGATCCAAGAAGAAACTTTAAAAATCTATTAAAAACAAAAAGAAATCACAAATTAATGAATAAGAAAATGGGAGACGAACCTCGTGTAATCTGACAATGTTGGGATGTTTGAGCATTTTCAGAGTCCGGATCTCTCTCTTTATCTGCAAAACTCAAACGGTATAGCTCTTTAAGAAATCGGATCCGTGATTATAGATAGATCGAAAACCAGAAAAGAAAAGAAAAAAATAGAAACATATCGGAAAAGGCGGAGATTATAGATCGAAAAAAAAAACGTAAAATCAAACCTGCAATGAGAAGTTGAGATCGGCGATACGAGACTTGTCGATGATTTTAACGGCGAACGATTGACCGGAGACGGTATCTCTAGCGAATTTAACTTTACCGAAATTACCCTCTCCGAGCGTCCTCCCGAGCTCATATTTCCCAAGACGCATTCCCTTCCTCAGCTCCTCCACCTTCTTCTCCTCTTGCCTATTCACCATCCGATCCCACCAATTTCTGAAAACAGAGAACCAAATCGATTGATCTATTGCTCCTCCCGATAAGATGACTCTCGCTCGCTTCTATTTCCGTTCAGAAGAGGGAAGAAATGTTGTTATTGGTATGGCTGTAGGCTGTAGCTGTGTAGGTATCGCTAAGGGAGGGAGATATATATATATATATATATTATATAGAATATGTGTAAGTAGATTCGAAGAGACGAAGATTGGGACGAAGAAGAAGAGAAGAAGTGCCGGTTGAAAATGAAGAGAGGACGCCACTTCTCATTGCTTCCTCTCTTCCTTATATTCCCTTTTATTTCTGATTATTTTAATTCTTCTTTTCTTTTTTTTAGACAGATTTCCCCTTTTTTTTAATTGGATAACAACAATAAATACAACATCTAATCCGACTAATGAAAACTGACAATTAAATAAAACTAAATAAATCCATATTCGGAAAATATTGTTTGCTACTATTATTATCCGAGATAAATTGGTATTGGTCCAATAAAACCAAACTATTTTGTTGTAGACGAAACAAGGCCTATTCTCCCTATTTTGTCAACAGAGAACTTCTTTATTTAATTATATTATAAGATGTATTTGCGATACACTTACGTATTTTATGTGTGTACTTGTAGGTATCTAGGGTCGACGTCATTTGCTTCATTAGTTTTATGTAGAATCTCATTCCCACCTTTACCCATTTAAAATTTCCCGAACTTTTTGGGAATAGGAATTTGCAATTTTCCGTTTGGGAACATATCTTTTATTCAAACGGGTAAGAAAAGGGTTCGGAAAGGTACGTGATTTCCCGATTTTCCCTTTTAAAAAATAAAAAATTGAAAATTATATATTTTTTTCTTAAATATCTCATATTTTCCCATATTTTTCTCAATTTTCCCAAAATTTTCCATATTTTCCCATATTTTCCCGAAATTTCCCGTAATTTCTCTAAATATCTTCAGTTTTCCCGATTTATTAAGACTTTGGGAATTGATTTTTTATTCTTAATTTTCCTGTTCCCTTCCCATTCCCGCTATTTCCCGTCCCGTTATAATAAGGGAATTTTTCGGGAAGTATATTTGGATTCCCAAATTTCCCATTCCCGTCCCGTTCCCGTCAATTTCCATCCCAAAACCCTAAATGCACAGGGCTAGTTTTATGTTGCAGTAAAGTTTTTAAAGATTCATCAGAACTTTTTGTTTTGTTTTTCATGTTGGAAAGAAACGCTACATATGAACAAGATATATTTTTGGTTAAAATGACATTAGAAAAAGATTGTTGCATCTTTTATATATCTTGTTTCTGGAGCAGTTTTGATTTGGTTTTCGGATATTTTTCTTGAATAAATATATATATATATATCAACTTTTATATTGTTAAATTGAATCTAACCAGAAATTGTCGGTAGGATTTCAATATTTAACAGCTCAACATAAAATTCGCTTCGATTATCACAGTTTTCAGAAATCACAGAAAATGTTATCTAATTCTAAGGTTTTTTTTTAACAAGGGTTTACCCAATTACTCTATCTAATTCTAAGTTTATTATTTTGTATACTTCTCTTAACTTAAAAATTGCTTCGATGTAAACTTTTCTGGAGCAGATTTCTGGAGGATTATATAGTATTTTGGTAACGTATCACAAACTTTCAAAAGTTTTATGTTCATATATACATTCGAGAAATTAAACAACACACTCAAAGAGTAAACTCTGATTTCTGTTTGGTCATATTACATTAACTTCTACCTAAGAAGATCTGCAACNTCGTTTTTTAAAAAAAAAAAAAAAAAAGAAGAAGATCTGCAACTCTTCGTAGTAGGGGGATTATTTCTATCAACGATATCTACGCATGAAATATTAAAAAAAAACTTTAAATAAACTTTTTGAGATAGTTAAGTTATGCCTTAATTTGTACTTTAGTAATACTTCTAGTAGCAAGATAAGCAACGTTTTTTTATATACCCAGATTCCTTTCAATATTTTATCTCAACATAACATGATACAAAAAGTTATGGTTGTTTACATTTCTACTCACATTTAAATTTCATGGTTTAATTCAATTTATATGATTTTTCTTATCCCATTTATGTATTTAGTAGATTATTTCTATTCACTACGATTATATTAAAAACATAAAACAGAAATATAAACTGCTTATAATTAATGGCTCTAAATAGAAAGCCTAATCTTTTAAAAAAATTAGTGGCTATTAGTTCCCATTCATCATCATTCACAGTTCACACCAATCGCAATTTTTCTTTGTTGATGAAAAATTCACAATGTGTCACATGTTTCTCAAGGCATATTTTCCAAAGATTTCTATGCAAGGTTGCAATTTGACTGAGATAAATAGATCTAGAAGGATAAACTAAACAAATACTTAAGTTATTGGTCGAGAGTCGAGACTAAGACGTGTCGGAATGGCCGGTGGTAGTGCTGCTGCCGCCAGTGAGTGAATTGCTCATCGTCGGTTACATATTATTTTCCTAATATATTGATTGATGGATATGTTATTCAGTGTGACCGGAACTTTTTTTTTGTTGTTGCTGTTGTACAATTTTAAATAAGTAACAACATTTGTATAAGGTACTTGCAATTCCGTGGTTATACTTTTTCAACATATAGCACACGGTTCTCTCCGGTTTCATTTTGGTGTTTTTGCTGGTTAGTGTTATATATAGAGTACGGAAAAGTAAACTAGTTAAAGAGATGATAGCCATTGATTATTTACGATTCTAGCTTACTGTCTCTCGTCTTTCAGTGGGATATCTACCCTCAAAACATATTAACTAAATGCTAATCTAAGATGGGACAAGAAATTATGTACCCGATCGATGTACAAGAAAATATATAATGGTAAACAATTAGTTTTTTTTTTTGGGGTAAAATCGTAAACAATTAGTTCATCTTTCAATTCTGTAGTTTAAAAAATTAAAGGACTTTGAAACTGAGATTGTGGAATGCTTTACTTTTATTTTTTTTCCAACAATTGACATTTCGTGCCAGAACTCAAGTTGATCTTCATAATCTTAGGTTTTCATATTCTCTTTCAAAAACGTCTAAATTAGTTGTTTATACAATATTGCAAATGGCGTATAACAAACAATTAAAAATATTATTTATAAGGAAAGCAATTAACCAAATATATGTGCCTCGTCTCTAAACATCTTCATTAGTTTAAATTTTGCGCAAAATGTCACCAAACTTGGCACATCTTTAAACATCGTCATTAGTATGTTTGGTTAAACTAATGAAGATGTTTAAAGACGAGGCACTTCATTAGTATTAATTTTTTTAATTTTTTGGTAAAGAAAGAACTATTAATCTGACTAGCTAGAAAATACTCCAGTTATACCATTTGAAGCCTTGAAGTATATATGTCTTTTGTTTATCAATAGTGCCAATATTCGAAAGCATAAATCTACATTTCCATTCTAAGAATTTAGGAAATGTTAGCAAACGACCTAGCTAAGTAGAAGATGTCGTTCCAAATATATGTAAACCAAACCATACACGATGTTGTGCGTTGAACTATACCGCTCGTTGCACACAAAAAGCAATAATATAAATGGTGTCCACCTAAATACCAATTTTGATGGTCAAGTGGCTATCGTAATAACATAACTGGTCCATACATTAATAAAACAAAATTTAATACGGTTTGGATTTTTTTCTGAGTTATAGAACTATGTTTTGAAATTCGTGGCTGCAAGGAAAGAGAAGACAAAATTGAGATATTTGAGAATGGAGTAGAAGGGCAGTAGCACGTGGAATGAACCAACCAACTCTGGACTGACTTGTGTGGCTATTGCAGCCATGTGGTTGCTTTCTTTCTTTTTCAAACCACAACTTCTGTTTTCTCTTTTGTTTTTAATGTTGTAAGGTTTTGAACAATGTAAGGTTAGATGTTAAATTTAATCTTCCGAAACAAAATAAAAGAGCAATTTCCGTTGCAGTTTATTAATGTTTGCATATTGGACGAAGTTATTAGATGATCTTATGTGTCATGCACGTATATATACAAAGTTATATCCGGAACATCGTGGCCCAATAATAAGGAGAGACTCCTATCTGCATTCAGATTGGGAGTTCAAACCCTACTGGAGAGAACTAACTCATGATGTCTCTGGACACCTAAACGGATATGGACCCATTGCTTACAGCCCATTTGAATATCCGGAAAGAGGGTCTATCTGTGGGCTGCACATTCCCTAAGAGATTAGTCTGGATCCATCTATAAGTCTAGGATTTACCCTTGAGTTATAAAAAAAAAAAAATACAAAGTTATATAAATAAATAAACATTACTGTATAGTTATTACTTAGAGCATCTCCAATGGTTCATGCTAAATCTCATGACAAATGGCAAAATTTTTGCAATAGCATTGAATTTTTCTCCAATAATTCATGCCATATTTTTTTTTTCAAATTATTAATAATTGTTAAAACTACATGATTTCTTCAAATTTTACAAATTGAATCATCTTTTTTTTTCTTGCAAAAACATCCATAATTATAATATTTTATTTTTTATTATTATAATATTAAAAAATATACTTCACAATACATAAAAATTATAAAAAGATAGATTTTAATTTAATCATTTCCATTTGGATAATCAAAGGAAGAACTATGCTTTGAAAGAACTGAAGAAAGAAAACAAGTTTTTGTTCCAAGACGTGGATTCGATTAAAAATTCAAATATTTGTGCGTATGTTCAAGCTGAACAAACCCAGATTTTACAAAAACGAGCTGAACAACAGGATCCACCGCAACCTACATCATTTGGATAATATTTGGATAATATTGGTGGATTTGAAAGTGATTTAGGAGACTATTAAATCACTAATCTTTGTTATATTAAATTTGTTTTATGTTTTTTGTTTTATTTCAGTATTTTTAAAACTAATTTTTAAGTTTATTATGGTTATGTTATCACATTTTCTATTAAATAAACATTATTTAAATGAAAACTATCTATAAATGGAAGGAATAATTTATAAATAAAAAAAATTAATGGCAAAAGGACATATGGTATAATCGCATGCCAAATATATAAGCAAAAATAGTATGATGCTATTTTGTCATAGCATTTGTAATATCATTGGAGCAAATGCTATAGCAAAATAGCATATATGCTAAATTTAGCATGGGGTTAGAGATGCTATTATGGTCAAGATAAATTATATTTCTCGTTTAAAACTTTAATTTTTGTTGTCTAAAATTCACATGCTACCCTTTTTTTTTCTGACGCAGATTGCTGTAACAGATTTTTTGTTTTTAATTTAGAAATAGTAAATAACTTAATTTTTATTTGTCACTTACTTATTTTCAGGACCTCTTTTTAAATTAGTTAGTTGTGACTAAAAAGAAATAATGAATTCATCTTTTTCCCATCACCTATATTAGTGAAAAGAACTAACGTAATAAATGGTTTTAGCTTGAAAAGCTATCTATGAGCTTTGGAAAGAGCGGAATCGTAGATTGCATGATCTGTCATGGGAAAGTTTTCAGTTTAGTTCTCAGATCTGTCATGGACAAGTGCCAGGCTATGTCTCTGCTAGGTTCTTCACGAGGGGACTTGATTCTCCAACAGTGGTCTCACTCTTATGAATTTGGCTGATCTTTTGTATCTACTTCTTTTTTCTTCTTTTGACGTCTAATTGGCTGTAAGATTTATAGTTGCTACTCTATAGTCTTATATCATATAAATGAAAGAAAACCCTTTAACAAAAATAAAATAAATGTTTTTAGCATTTCCTCGTTCTCTAATCATCCTTACCATATTGGCCTCACAGAGGATGTATGTGTGGTGTCCAATTTTTGTATCTACTCAGTGTCCTTTCAATTAATGAAGACTGATGGTTTATGGCTATCGAAGTATTAAATGGATTATTAGTTGGCCAGTGGATATAATACTGCGTTCATATCCTTATTAAATCTTATATAACCAAATTTTAGATTTTATTAATTTAATTTAATTATAATTAAATTATAATTATTTATATTTAATTTTAAAATTTCTATTATTATATTAATAATCTACAATATTTGTTTGTATAGTGATTTTAATTCTGAAATTTTTAAAAGTAATTGAAAATATTTTGCATAATTGAAATAAAGATGCGTAGTAGAGAAAGAGGCCAAATACTAAATTTTCACGAGGGAAAAAAAGTCAGGAAGACGGAAAATAAATATAAAAAGACACGACAGGCACTGAGAGTAGCCACATTGTTACATTCTTGACCCCAAAACTGGCAGTTGAACTTATATAAAAATTTGTGTGCCCCATGTGAGAGTGATATGTATAAATGTGTGTGTGTATATACATATCTTTTATTCTTTTGGTATATAAATAAGTGGTTTGAGAATAGAATGTCTCGCATCTAAATTTGGTCGTATTCATAATAATCGTAAGCGGGTGCGGGTGCGGGTCCTAGCGTATTACATACGATTAATTTAATTGTATTCGTATATGAATATGACAATGATCAAGTAAGAATATATCAGTGGAGGATATATACATATATACTACTAACCCGACTAAATCGAATCTAATATTTAGTGTAATATGTGAACTTAACCATTTTGTCAAAAAAAAAGTGTGAACTTAACCGTAATGATGAAATTTATGTATATCTTTCCCAAACAGATAAATTTAATTCAAACTAACAAAAGTAATACTTTAAATGGATTTTTCATTTTTTTATCATAAAACGTAGGGAATTAGCACCAAATAGCCATAAAAAAACACTAAATTATGGATATAGCCATATTCTTTGATTGGCTATGATATTATGTATATAAACTATAATATGACGAAATTACCCCTGAAACAAAAAGAAACAATTTTCTTAAATGTTTTTTTTCTTTTCACTTTTTTCTTTTCTCTCCCTCACTATCCACGACCCTCTTCCTCCCTTTTGATTGAATTTCATCTTTGGTTTGGGTTTACAAATTCGTATTTAGGGTTTATTGTTTGGTTATTTCAGTTGTTGTATTGATTTTCTTTAGCTCTAATAAAATTGGATTTTTCTGTGATTTCATGCAATTTCTCTATTTTTTTGGTTATTTTGAAAATTGAATAGAGATGAAGAGAACCAGAGACGTTTCTGGTGAATGCTACACCGCTGACTTGTGTCGCAGCAAGTAGAAAACGAGTCTAATCTAAGCCTTATGGGAAATCTCATGCTTCAATTTGCTACCGAAAAATTCAGTCCGATTGTTGACTGTTCTTCTCCTGTGTTTATTTAACTCCTGTGTTTGAATACAGTTCTTTGTATCTCTCTCTCTATCGAATAAAAACATAATTTGGATTCAGAGCTATTTTCGTCCACACAAATCTAAAATGGTTATTTGTTTCATTATCCATTAAAATGACTATATTCTTCATTATAGGTTCCAATATGGTTATTCTACAAATTAACCCTAAAACGTATGTAATTAATTCTAATTTAAAATTAATTAATTTTTTTCTTTTTTAACCTAGGTGTCCTATCCATAAAGGATCCTGGACACCATAAGTGAGTGATGATTAGCGTCGTGTCCAAAAGGAACTGACTTGATCCTGAAGTCCGAAGGAATCATGTGAAAACTCCGGTAATCAATGGAAATCGAACTGTAGAAAAAAACAAAAGTTATTGATGAGTGAAGTGCCTTTGTAGGATCTTCTATTTTTTTATTTTTATGCTAAATCTCATCTCATTAGCAATGTAAAATTCAAACATCAAATTCTTAAATCAAAAAGTTAAAAAAAAAAAATCCTAAATCAACTTTTTATTTATTTTTCACTACATTTTAATAAAATTAATTAAGTTGGAACCAAATAAAATATTATATAAAATATCGTTATGATGGGACAAGCGACAAATTCATAAATAATTTTGTATAGATACAGGTTTTGTTAAACATGAATATAAACGACAAGACTTTTAAAATATTAATATAGTGTGATTTATTTGTACTAAGTTTATCATATCTTCAATTCTTTGTCAGGTTGTCATATATTAAATTTGAAAACTATGGAAAATGTATTCAACTGAGTATTTGAGATGATTTTTAGTGATTTGTCTGTTATTCAAACATAAATTTTAAAAATGGTTTAAAATATAGTGTTATTGAATTTATGCTTTTAAAATACACTTTAAAAAGTTAAGTGTTATTGAAAATATATTAAGTGATGGATTCAAGATGATTTTAAAGTATTTTTTAACAGAATTTTGTAGTTAAAAATATAAGAATCCATGATTTTAGATGAAATTCTATAGTATTTTTATTAAAATCATAATTTCTTCTCTCACCTAAAATCAAAATCAATTCAAATCACTTTAAATCCCAAATTCAATATATCTCCCTATGTGTTCACCTTTCTTTTCCCAAGTTTTGATGGAGGTTTGATACTCCATGTTGATTTTTTCTTTTGATGGAGGTTTGATACTCCATAACAATAGTTATACGTCAATTTAGAGAGTGTTTAAAAACTATTGTGATTAATAATATTTGAATAATATTTAACGTAGGTTTTCCTAAAAGCGACCCACTAAAGAATCCCTACGTGGATAAATGAGTCTCTCCTTCTCTTACAAATCTTATCCAAATTCAATCAACATATATTTATCTGTCTCTATCTTTAAAGAAATTGCATTATCAGGGTATAGATAATATCTAAATTAACTGACATGATTTTGGAATTGTCGACAAATACTTACGCTGAAAAATGACAATATAGCCCTATCCCATATCTGCAACAACTTGTGGGTATATCGTGCTAACATATAAATTAAATAGTATTTGTTATCAAGCTAATATTTCTTTTATCATGTTAACAAGAATTTAGTTAACGGACTAACATGTTAACGTGTAATAGATTATTTTACACGGAGATAGAGTTAACAAAATAGTTATAATTTTGATGTTAACGTGCCAATTGTATTGTTGCAGATATAATTCCTCATTTTTGGTGTTAATGTTTATTTTTCCGGTTGACTTGTTTTGGGTTAATTGTTAGTGTTAATAAATTAGTGTCTAGGGTTTAGAATTCCTCCATTATGATTTAGGATTTAGAGTTTAGGATTTAATTGTTTGTGTTTAGGGTTTAGGGTTAAGGTTTGGGATTTATGATTTAGTGTTTAGGGTTTAGTTTTTGTGTTTAGGGTTTAGTGTTTATTGTGATATAGTAATCATGTTATGTACCGAGCAAATAAGACGCTTATTGTGATATATTTTGTTAGCATTTTACATGCAAAAAGAGTTGCAGACAGTAATATGTTTGTTGTACAGATAGATAGTGTTAGTGACGTACCTGCAATTTTGATGTTATCGTCCCATTTTTATTGTTGTAGCGATAATTACACCGTATTTAGTGCAGCCACTTGGTTCATTCGTTAACCGCTAACTCATTTGTTACGGGTAACTGAGTCCAACCTATAAGTAGAAGGGCTATTCGGTCATTTCGTTGGAGTGAGATCTAATTTTCATTTAACTTTACCTCATATCTAATTATCAAAAACACATCACCCAAAAAACAAAATTACCCCTATCTTTATACATATAAAAAATAGACGCATGACACAAACCTTTCCACTGACGAAGAGCCAAGTCTAGTTTAAGTCTACTGTCTACCCTCGAGAATGCCAAGTTGGATGCTTATATATATAATTCGAAGATAGAAAACCAATTTGACAAAAACAAAAGAGAAGCAAAATCAATGAACTCTTGGGTTTATTAAAATCTAACTAAAAATCAAGATCAATACAAGTTGTTTACCGGTACCGAATCCTCTAGGTTTAAGCCGATTGGACTAGTCAATGCTATAATTTAATGTCATTGTATTCAGTTTCAAAATGATTATACATTTATCAGTGGCATTAACAAATTCAAAAGTACATGGGATATGATATTATATGATTTAACGCTAAATACTATAGCTGGTTGACGAGCAATTGAATCTCCAACCCTTGGGAACAGGAAAGAAGAAAGCGAAGCCATCGTGTCACATTTGACAACATCAGCAAAAAGTGGAACATGTATAATTTAAAATTACCAAAGATGATTGTTGTTCCAACTATTATGAGCAAAGTAGGAAGGATTAGTTTTGTCGAGGTTATTAATTTAAGTTAATTTGGAAAAGTGAACCACCTTATGACTAGAAAGAGCGTAATATACACTGTTATTATAAGTTTGTGATGTGAGGTGAGCAAATGAGCAATCACTTCCTCC
This sequence comes from Noccaea bulbosa, assembly GCA_900406535.1. NCBI lineage: Eukaryota > Viridiplantae > Streptophyta > Magnoliopsida > Brassicales > Brassicaceae > Noccaea > Noccaea bulbosa. The sequence goes on along the minus strand of OVBJ01000997.1, from coordinate 5,262 downwards.
CACCAGCCACACTACTCGACTACTGGGGCCAAAAGCCAAACGTCAGAAAAGCAAAGTTTTATTAATATTCAATCTAGCTTATACGTGTTTTATCTGATGTTTAACCATGTGGCCAGAGATTCCAATTATAAATATTTTGTATATCAAATTCAGCTTAGTTAATAGTGCATGGGCTTAAGGCTGATGTGATGGTGTGTAGTTCTCTCCTCAATATTGCGAAACGGCGCCGTTTTGTAACATTGGTATCTTACAATCTTCTTTCCTCCTAAAAAGGTCGTTCGCAGCATCGTTGACTTCTTAACAGCGGACGATGTAGTTTTAGAGCGTTTATAGCGCGTTTGCCGCCGTTTTGTAACATTGGTAATAAAGGTCGTTCGCAGCATCATTGACTTCTTAACAACGGACGATGTCGTTTTAGCGCGTTTGCCGTTGTTATGCTTTTAGTCTCAAAAGACCTGGACCAATAAAAGTTCATCGACCGGCCTGACTAGTTACAACTACAGTCTTAACTTAATTCAGAACGGACGTACGATATGTGTGTATATATATATCCCAAGAGATTAACAAGCACACAACAAAACCGAAAAAAGAAATCGAAACACGAAAAAGATTCTGACACGATACGCATATTTAAAGATCATGAACAAGAAAGCAAAACATTATCATCTTCAAACTGTTCAAACCCTTCCTTGACTTTTCAAGTTTTTTTAGAGCTCAGCATCATCGTCGGTGAAGCTGTCTTTAACTCGTTTTGACTTGTGCGACACGGTATCTCTAGCTTGCTCTGATTTCTTAGCAGCCGCGTCATAGTTTTGAGATGCCTTGTCTTTAGCAGACTCCAAAGTCTCATCAGACTTCGATTTAGCCGTCTCGTAACTCTCTTTAGTCTTCTCCTTCGCATATTTACTATCTTTCTCGGCTTCTTCCTTCAACTTCTCTGCCTTCTCCTTAGCCGCACTCGTCATATCGCTCGCTTTCTCCTTAGCCGCCTCAACCGTTTCCTCCAACTTCTCCTTAGCGTCTCCTGCTTTGCGTTTAGCCGCTTCTTTCGCGTCTTTAGCCTTCTCTGACACCGTCTCCCCCACCTGGTCCTCGTGCTTGATTCCGATTTTCTCTTTGGCCCAACCAGTCCACGACTCGTCATTTTCATCTCCAGACAAGCTATCTTTAACTTGTTTTGACTTGTGAGACACGTCATCCTTAACCTTACCGGCTGAATCATAGCTCTGAGATGCCTTGTCTTTCACGGAACCAATAGTCTCATCCTTAACCTGACCGGCTGAATCATAGCTCTCAGATGCCTTGTCTTTCACGGAACCAATAGTCTCGCCGGCTTTGGATTTCGCTGTCTCGTAAGCCCCTTCGGATTTATCCTTGGCCGCTCCAACGGCTTCCTCTGCTTTGCGTTTGGCAGCATCCTTAGCGTCCTTGGCCTTATCAGTCGCTCCCCAAGCGTTGTCTTGGACGGTCGTAGTCGTGTGAGTAGGTTGGATGTTCTCTTCGTGCTTGAGACCGATCTTCTCCTTGGCCCAATCAGTCCATGATTCATCCTTAGCCGCTTCTTCCTCGATGGTGGTGGCTTGGACACAACGCATCGTTACAATAACTATAAGTACCAAAGATAGCATAACCATACCGTACACTCTCCTCCCTAAACCCATTGTTATTGAACACTAAATCGATGAAGATTTTACGATTTGTAATTTTATAATCTAGATTCTATCTCTCTCGCAGGGATGAAATAAAAACAGATTGATATAAAGGTATCAATTTTCAGGAAATGCTCTGTGTGGTTTTCTCTGAGGATTGGTGAGGTGATTGCTCTGTTATGTATAAGTGGAAAACAAGACGGTTTGATGACACCTGTCCAACCACGTGGCGAGTACACACTTCATCTGGCGTTTCGATATTTGGATTCGTGTTAACAGTTTAGTGCTTACTTACACGTGTTGCGACTTTAACCAGCGATTGGTTTTGCGGAAAATACTCTGCCGACTTGCGATGTTGAAAAGAAGAGACTAGAGAGATCGAAACACATTTTTGATTTGGCTTGGAAAGGCCTTTAAATCATTTTTAATTATTATCTCATTGTCCTCGATCTGATCGAATCCATGTCTTATTTGAAGAAAAAAAAAAAGGATTCAAAATATTGAATCCAATATCCAAATTCAAATCTTATTTGATTTATCCCGTCAGTTTTATGATTGGGATCTATGAAGGTGATGAATTATTATGATTTTTTTTTTTTTTTGAAAAACTGGGTCGTATAATATAGGATTATGTTTAAATTTTAAATATTTTGTAAAAACCCAATAAATTAAGCCATAAATGTTTGATTTTTTTTACATTAAAAGAATAAAACTAGATAGTTCATCAGAGATTGGATAATAACAAACTTACGCATGATGCTCGAGAATCTGATTCAAACAATGTAGAAATCTGATAGAATAACGAATCTAGATCTTCTTTTACTATTGATAAGCTGCAAATTACAATTGATAGGATCACAGTCTTATGATTAATAGAATCACAGTCTTATGAAAACTGGATCAGTGATCTCATGGCGAACACATGAACAAGCTTATTTCACTAATGTTTACAAGTTACAACAATCATAAAATGTATAAATTTTTTAATGGAAAATATCATGTATTTACACTTTCATCAAACTGCAAAGAATGATGTAAACCGAGTCTTTGCTTCTATATTAATTTTTCTGTATTAAGTTCTATGAAGCTTATCAAATTCACAACCATTATAAAACGGTTTATCATAAACTCGTGTGCATAATTAGGTCAATTTGTTGTATATACAATACTTTATAAATAACAACTGTTCATAACAATGTCCTCCAATTGTGTTCAAAAATATATTGTAAAAGAGTTTGGTTCAGTTGTAGTAGATTAGAAATGAAACCATTTTAGGATTCAATAAAGATCAAAATATTTCGTAAACGATTTAAAAAAAGGTTGTCGGTCTCAGACCCTTCAAACTAAATGAGTTTGGTTAAACCCATAGACTTTTGACATATGTTTACTTCTCTCCAATCTTATCAATTCTGTCAGTTTCCCCAAATTAAATTAAAATCAGAAATTGCGATCAAATCATCAAATCGCATACATAGATTGCATTTTGGAAGAAAATATATAAATATCAATTTGTTTTGGGGTAAAAATATGCAGAGGTATAAATTAAAGTTTTTTAAAAATATTTAATACATAAGTAGTCTCTTTATATTTAAAACACTATTTAGTATAAACCCGACTATTTTTCAGGATTTACTTCAAAGTACACGACTTGTTTACTTGATGATACACGACTTGATTAATATAAGTTTATCATATTAATCAAATCAAAATAATAAAATGAAGTGTATATATATATATGTGAAATATTTTTTTTTTCATTGAATAGTATGTATAGTAAATATGAGGAAATAATATAACTTTAAGCAAAAAATTACAAGCATAATTTTGCCCCTTCTTTTTACATTGCTTTACGAATTGCTTATTCACTTTATTTTATGTGTTGTTGTATGGTATTTATTGGTATTTCTGCTCTCATCTCTTCCATTTTTGTTTCAAATTTTTTAAAAATTAATAAAATTCAGTATTAAAAAAATATATATCCTCATTTGTGACACAGAGCAAAATTAAAAACGCACATATTAATGTTTTTTTAAACTAATTTATAATATAAAAAACAACCACAAAAGCCGACTTTAAAACAAGAAAATGTGCTCTAAAAAAGGTTAAGTTGGTCTCGTTAATACACTAATCAACTATTTTGATTTAAATGCAAAAATAATTTTATAGAAATGCAAAAATAATTTTATTGAAACGCAAAATTGAAATAATTTTAAAAGCCCAAAACTAAACTTGAAAATACCTCTTTTAGGGTTTATACCATTTTCTCTTAGTGATATATGTGTTTTTAGGTTTTATACCAAATTATATTATGTTTATAGATAGACAAGTATGATGTTAGATATCTTGAAATTTTTTGGGTTGACTGCACTAAATCTCTTTCCTTTTTAACTCAACAAGCAATTTCTATTACATCATAAACTTTATATTTAATATTTCTTTTCAAACAAATTGATTTCTGCATATTTCTTTCTAAAATGTGATATACCTAAAATACAATTTGATGAATAGATCGTAATTTTAGTTTTCATTTGAATTTGGGATAATCGACAGAAGTTGATAAGATTGAGAAAAATAAACAAATGTCAATAATCTGGATGGATTTAGGTGAAAGTCGTTTAGTTTGGACAGTTAAAAAAAAACAAAAAACAAAGTTTGAGTTCCCATAAGGCCATCATAACTTTCACGGCTCAGTTGGGCTTTTATACAAATGACAATGGGACTTTGGAAATTATTTGGAATGACACGCCAGAGTCTTAGAAAGCAGCAGATCGAAGATGATGACGAGAAGGAGGAAATCGAAAATTCCCGATCTTCCCCACAAATTGGAAGAGGAAATACTCTCCAAGGTTCCGGCAAACTACCTGAAAACTACTTGCAAACGATGGCACAGTTTATTCAAAGATCCGAAGTTCGTCGAGAAGAACTTGGGTAGCGAAGCGGCGAGGGAAAGAGAGATCATCTTACTGATGAATTTCACGGTTTTTTCCAATCAGGATCGACACCGACGGATTTAAACCGTCCGTGGATTTCTCAGGTACACTTAAGGCTACCAAAAATCTCAGGGAAAGAGTAGAAGAGGACTCTTGGTTTGGAATCCTTGTAACGGTGAAAGGAAATGGATCAAACCCAGAAATGTTAACGCGATTTCTGGTAGATATGCTCTTGGATAAGGAAACAATAGCTACAAGATATTGATGATTCGCTGTTACGTCGATTTTAGCTCGGATTCATGGAAGGTTATCGATGGCTTTACCTCTAAAACCGCCTTGTTATCTTCCGGCGTGTCTTTGAGGGAAAACGCATGGTGGTACAAAGAGACAAGGCAACGAAGAAGTTGACAGAATTTTCATCGTTGGTCAAGATTTGAATATTGAAGTTTTAAATGATGAGACAAGGGAGNGCCCGCACGGATTTGTCTTTGGGCTCCTCCCAAAAGGCCTCATACTAGTTGGAGTTGGACCCTACTTATATATTAGACACTTCTTGTCTAAACTTCCGATGTGGGACTTGGATTGATATCCCAACAATCCTCCCCTCAAGCCAAGGACCACATAAACCTGTAGCCTTCCCACCTCCTGGCACCCTTCTTGTACCGCCGTAATCACCAACGGAA
>OVBJ01000996.1:0-36552 GCA_900406535.1 Noccaea bulbosa | reverse complement strand
AAATCTGCATATTGCAGTAATAGATCGTACCAAGACGACAAGAAAGCCACAAGAAGCCATGAAAGTAGAACCAAGAGAACCCGAAACAACCAGGCCAAAGGCTACAAAGTCATAAAGCCGTCCACTACTTGCATAAGGCAAGACACGGGACCATACCTGGCTCAAGAGCACATCCACCTGAAGAAAATCCAGCGGATGGGGATGCTGCTCAGCCGACGGAGCAGATGTAGTAACCGGCGGCTGGATAGACGGAAGGAGATCCAGCGGAAGGGGATATCCTCAGTCTTGGGGGTCAGGTGGATCCGGCGGATCTGGGGGGTTACCGGAAGGATTCGACAGTATCATCAGCAAAGGTGGAGGATCGACTGTCTTCACCAGATCTGAATCGACCGCTGGGGAACCTTTACGGCGGCGAAAGCGCAGCACCAGAGCCATGGGGAGGCGAAAGCGTGAGCTTGGGAGGAGCACGCCGTGAAAGCAGATCGAAAGAGAAAGAGCTAGTCGCGAAAACAGGAAACAACGAGGGAGATAACCAAGTTCCGGCCAGCCTCTGCGGCGACCAGACGGAGCAGTGGCTTCAGGGGAGCTAGTCGCACGGCCAGGCGGAGGGGGAGCTCGGCCAGAGACTCATCAGAGCTGAGTTACGTCGCGCCGCGGCAGCCTCGAAAAGCATGCCAGAGAGAGAGTTTTTAGAGCGAACTCACTTATATCAATCCATAACTTATCATACATTTATCTAATATAAAGTTTTATTGAAAAAAGTTTTCACAAGAATCAAAAGTTTGCTATATCTACCTTATACTTTCATGGTTAGTTTGTTCATAAACACTATATAAGTTGGCAAAAGATGTAAACAATGTGTTTTGAAGAATTTAATCACATCATTACGTAGAAAAAGTAAAAATATTACTTACGCTTACATGTACAACAAAAAATTATGAAGATTATGATAGGTACAACTACGTACAAGTTTTAACCTCTAATGTACAACTGTTTATAGAAGAGTACAACTGAAAACTTGGGTACAACTATGACCAAATCTGACGGCGGACAAGTTAAATTAACATGACACGTGTCAGACTCTAAACTTTTTTTCTTCAGTTTTCTCCCATATTAATTAAAATTGTATTCCATTGATTTCGCTTTATGCTGAATGAAGCCGATGAAGGTGGGAACGAACGTGACAAGATGGCTAGTGAATGAGAGCTCGAGATCTTGATATTTTTGTCCAAACCGGATTTCTTGAGAGCGGTGTGAATGTTTTGCATCTCCGGTAAAACTAGACTGATGGCGTTGTCTAGTACTTCAGTTACTTCGAGACCAACGGAGATCGAAGTGATTTTGGTGGATGGGTAATACGGGAGGATGTTGTTCTTGAGCCAAGTATGTACGTTGGATTGGAACTGAGCGAGTAGGTCAGCGTTAGGGACACCGATCATGAGCTCGATTCCTGTGTTTGCGAAAGCTTTGGGAACGTCGATGTTGGCGTGTAGATTCAGACGAATTTGATGTTGAGATGTTGGATTAGCTCTGATACTTTGTTAGGGCTTGGAAGGTTATCTGCATTTCTTCTGTAACATATCCCCCGCATAATTTCAAACACCTTTAACATCCTCAATTTTCCCCAGCTCCTGAACGGCAACAGCGTTTGTCGTCGTTGAAAAAAATCCAGCTTTACCTCCAATTACAGAGCTAGCCAACGCCAATTTGTTCGATTCAGAGTAGTCCCCCACGAGCGAATTCCGTTTATAATAACGAAATCCATGGTCGGAAATCATCAGCATAACTATCGAAAATCAGAAAATTCACAAATCTCATCACGTTTGATTCTGCCATTGTTGACCATGGCAAGCTTCGATAGCTCATCGTCTTTGGGTAACTTCTGGAAAATCAAACAAATTTAAGATAACAAATTTAAAATTGATTTTAGCTTTTTTTTTTTGCTTTTTAATTTTGCAGAGTCAACGACAATGGCGGAATTGGGTGTTCCAAATAAAACGTGGAGGAGATGAAGTGGGTGACCCAAATTATGTTGAATTGAGTGGATAATCCGAATAAAACATGGTTGGGTTGGTAATTATAGATATTTGGTAAGTATATACTTGTATTTGACTTGTTTCTGATTTAAAAGAAAAACAAAAAGAAATTATGAGTTATAAGGAAGCTAAACAAGATTCATTTTTCTCTCACGAGACCACAAGAGCCATTGTTCCTTACAAGTTTCAGATCCCAAATCTGGAAACAACAAAATACAGGTAGACGTACGTGTATTTTGGACTTGTTCATACTTGGTAATTAATAAAAGCTTTTAGAAAAATTAGTAAAGACTGTCTCATATTTGCAATCTCCAACATTTCTTTATAATTACGAACCCCTTTTCTTCTTCTTCTTCCTTCTTCTCGATCTCTCTCTCTCGATCATTTCCTCCCAAGGAAGCTAAGCATCGTTGATTTCAATCGCGTGGTCTCCCTTCGTTTCCAAATGTAAGTTTTCTCTTTCCCGTTCTCCAATCTTTTTGTCGTCGATCGGAATCAAGTAAAATATTGATCAAATCTGTTGTCGACAACTTTCGTGAATCGGAATTTAACTCTGATTTAGCAGAAACCCAGGATCGTTGCGTCTAGTAAGAACCCTAATTTCGAGTCTTATTCAATTTTCTCTTAACAAAAATGATTGCAGTTTCTCCTTTGGACGTGAAAGATGGAAACAGAAACGGAACACCATAGAAATTTCTCTGTCGATGACAACGACAGCAACATACCAGAGCCTAGCTCAACAAAAGAGAGCCTTCTTGAAGATATCTCTCTTAGCGGCCAAGTTATGAATCCAGAGCTATCGAGTGCCCGAGAAGTTTTTACAAAAGTTGAATTGGATTTTGCTTTCGTATCTGAGAAGCTGGTGAATCTAAGCCTTCTTACTATGCAACTCGGCTCTAGGGAACATGACTTTGAGTCCTCCTTTGTCTCTATTAAAGAAGATGGAGAAGAAGAAGCTTCGAGTAAAGAAGATGATTCTGCTGAGAAGGCGTTGGAGTTTGATCTCTTGTCTTCGATTCTCGATTCAGAGGTGAAAGAGCTTGAATCCATTCTTGGTTATCTCCAGAACGAAATCCAAAGTGCCCGTGTCATGATATCTCCGTTTCAACATGACGGAGAAGAAGAAGCTATCTCGGATTTGGAAGGGAAGTTGCAAGATGCTGAACACTCTTTGGGCCAGTTAATAGACCAAGTGGTGGAGATGAAGAATCAATCTTCTAACTTTCACAAGTTATCTTCTGGTTTGGATGAACTTGGAAGCTGTAAGTCACAAACCTAACTAAACCAGTAACACTTGGAACCTTGTTGTTATGCTTCTCATGTTCTATATAAGTAAAGGTCTTCAGGCTTTGATGGAAAATATGTTGAAACTTTGTTTTGTTAGGGTCTGGAGGGCAAAATGCGGTATCTCAAAACGATAGTGAGTTTGGTGATCTGAGCGCTAAGATCAAAATGCAGACTGCTGATCAGCAAAGGAACGTTTTGAGGATGCTTGAGAAATCTTTGGCTAAGGAGATGGAACTCGAGAAGAAGCTAAGTGAGTCAAGAAATACTGAATACCAGCTAGGGATGAAGCTTTATTCTTCCGAGCAGGATGTTGTCTACATGGAAGAAGTGATCGAAGATGCGTATTCGAGGTGGCTTGAGGCAGATAACGCTGCTGAAGTCTTTAAAGGAATGTCAAAGGAGATGTCTGGGAAACTTCAGGTTCTTCAGTTCAATCTAAGCGGCTCTTTCAAGCGGGAAGACAACTTGAAGTCTGAGCTCGTTGATTCAAAGGAACGTTTAGAAGCTAAGGATTCTGCCTTGCACAAGCTTGATAGCAGCAACGCAAGACTTAACGACTTTCTGATGGCACAAACAGAAGGCTTAAAAGAGAGTTTGAAAGAAGCTGAAAAGAATTTGATTCTGTTGAGCACTGAGAATTCCACATTAAGTGAAAAAGTTAGCTCCCTTGAGGAACAACTGAATGAAAATGGGCTTCAAGCAAAAGACGTGGATGCTAGCTCTGCTGCTCATACGACAGATCTTGAACATATCAACGAGGAACTGAAAGCAAGGGCTGAGGAAGCAGAATCCAAATGCAAACAATTAGAAGAAAGCAAAAAGGAGCTTCAAGACGAGTTGGAGACGTTCAGAGCAAAAGGCTTCACTCTGGAGAAGTTAGCATCGCTTGAGAAACACTTGAGGGACTCAGATCTTCAGCTAGAACATGCGGTTGCAGCTGTTGAAGCAAGTAAAGAAAAGCAGAGTTTGTTATACTCTACTGTTTCTGATATGGAGGATGTGATCGAGGATCTAAAATCAAAAGTTTCAAAGGCTGAAAACAGGGCTGAGTATACTGAAGAGAAGCTGATCACGGTATCTGAGTCTAATGCAGATCTCAACGATGAACTGAAGTTCTTCAAAGGTAGATTGAAGGATATGGAGAAATATTTACAGCAAGCAGAAGAAAGAAAATTGCGAACCGCTAAAGATATCGGTGTACATAACAAGATCATGAAAAAACTGGTTATGCAACTAGCTGCTGAACGAGAACGCCTTAATAAACAGGTATTAAGACATTACCTTCCTCACAAAAACCCGGTTTCCAAGTAGGCTTCATCATCATCTTCTTTGTGGATGCTTAGATTTTAGTGACTTTTTTGCAGATAACTAACTTGTCAAGAGAGAATTGTGTGTTGATGGTGAAGTTGAAGAAAATTGGAAAGACAGGTTATGTAGAGAGTGGAAATGGAAGTGAAGTTTCACCAAAGTCTGACCATCGAGAAAGTAAACCTGAAGCCACCGTCACTTCAGTAACTAATATAGAGGTAAATTCACTCATTCCCTAGTAAAACTCTGATTTTGCAGGCATGTAAGTGAAATTTACAAAAGTAATGATGGTCGCGGTTTTTGTAGGAGGAAGAAAGAGAGTCAAAGGCAGATATTGGAAGTGTAAGGAGATTAGATGTTGGAGCTCTTGGGCTCAAGAAAATTCTCGTTGCGATGTTCTTCATCTTCTTAGCGTCGTCAGTGGCTTATTTTATATCCCAACAAAACATCCAAGAGTTTTAACTTTTGCAGAATCTCATAGGCTCCAGTTTTGTTTCTCTTTGTTATTAGTTTACAATGACGGATTATCTTTTTAGTTTTTCTTTTTTCTTTTTGGCTAATCATCTCAGTTACAGAAAATCTGCTACAAAAATGTCAAAACATGCTTTTTGTTTTTAAATATCTTCTATGTATTTTTCTCAACACTGGTTCGTTCAGTCATTACAAATAAACTCTTATAACTTTTTTCAATGCCTATAAGTAAGCACCTCTGCATGCAGTCTGCAGATTTAATACTCGATCTCTGCAATATCATAGAGAACATCCAAAACTTGTTGCATCATCGGTCGTTTCTTCTTGTCCAACTTGGTGCAACTTTGGATAAGTGTGCCCAACTGTATCGCCGCCTTCACAGGATAATCGTTCCCAAGTCGGGGATCGATTATTTCACCTATGAAGAAAGGTCTAATCCAACCATCTGGGCTATGCTTGAATAATTTTCTTGCTCTATCTTCCGAACCAGCTAAAAGCTCAAGCAAGATCACACCAAATGTGTGAACATCGTTCTCCGTTCCCAAGTGACCATACATTACACAATCGTCTTGAACAATGAAAGATTAATCAGGATTTCTAAAACAAAATTTAAGCTTTTGGTGTACCTGAGATTAGGAATTCAGGAGCCATGTATATCATTTCTCCCCCATATATCGTTTTGTCTACCAAAATATTGTTGGTTTGATTCAAGGTAAAACAACTTTGCATTGTATTGCTGATGAAATCCAAACTTAGGTATTAGTTTATCATAAACAAAAATGAGAAGAAGAAGAAGAAGAAGAAGGAGAAGAAGAATGGAAATCAAAAGGCATAACCTCGTCAAGCATAATGTTATGCATTCTGAGTTCTCGATCGAGTGAATAAATGCAAGACCTTGAGCTGTTCCAATGGCTATCATAATCCGTGTTTCCCACGGCAATGCCTTTTCTTCTGTTGAGAGAAACATGAAATGAATCTCTATGTAAAGCAAAATTACCCATGTATCGAATTTGGATCCGTTAGTTAGAGGATCTTAACTTCCGAAAATGTGTTGGTCCAAACTTCCCCTGTGCAAATATATTCGAAAACCAATAGTGTTTTGTTATCTTCACAACAGTAACCAAAAATTTTGACCAAGTTTGGAAGATAAATTTTCCCTACAGACTTCACCTCTTCCTGCAACTCAAGATTTTTTTGCCAATCACACACATTAATAAGTAGACAAGACAAGTGTAAATAATGGACAGACTTTGCTTACCTTCCACGCTTGTAGCTGTAGAGCCTGTGATCTAAAATAAAAAACATTCCATGACAGAAACAGCGATTCTTGATGCCATCGATGTTGCAAATGTGGTGCCATCGATGTAGCCCTTGCCCTTGTAGAATGTTCGAACAGAGCCGTCCAGGCCCATTTACTTTCCTGTCTTTTCTGAATTTTTTCGTTGCTTTATTCAATTCCGTGACGCTGAAGACTCTTACATTCTCGTTTTCTGCCTTTTCTTTTTTCATATATATCTATATATAAGTTTGAATCACGAGATTATTCTGCGTATAATGTAGAAAGTTTTTAATAACAGAGATGTACCGGAAATTAGAGGGGTGGTGAAAGACTCGTAAGCAAATGAAGGAGGTTGTTCTTTGAAAGGATTTGGAGAGTTTCCCATTGTTGTGGAGATGATTTTGATTTAAGATTTCTTACATTCATATATTAATTAGTTGGACGACCTCAGTAATCACATTTTGCTCACCTAAGGCAAAACAAATGAAATACAAGCGAGCACAACATTTGCTATGACTATACCATAAAAGGAAAATTTATGAAAAAATTCAGAGACTTAAGCAAACACTTACAGAAACGCGGTTTCCCCATTTAGTAAGTTATTTAATATGACTTATTGCTTAATTGATTTATCTTGGGGAAAGATCTTCGACGGTTCCAAGCCTTCAACTGAAGTTTACATTGATGATACCTTATGTCTTTCCTTGCGTAGAAAGAAAGAGCCGTTGGACTCTTAACTTTGGATGACACACACACACACATAAAGAGAAAGAAAGAAGATTTTCTAATTTGTACGTAACAGAGCAGAAACAGAGACGTGTGTGTCAAAATCGTTTGGAGCAATGTGACCTTCACAAGCTTGATGCATATTAGCTTTCTTATCGAGAGAGAGAAATGGATAAGCTTCAGATATTTCTTATTAATGAGCTTAAAGATAAGTACAGATTATTTATACTCTAAGTAAACTAAACCGTAAATTAACCAGTATAAACCGGACACTAAACCTGACTAACAACTATAAGAATCATATACAAGAAAGCGTCTAAATACAATGCTAATACCCCCCCTCAAGATGGAGGTTGGAAGATGTTGCAAACTCCCATCTTGCGAATCAAACCATGGAATAGCGTCGGGTGCAACGGTTTAGTGAGACAATCAGCCAATTGATCCTCAGATTTCACAAACATGGTCTTCAGAAAACCTGAATCAATGGATTCACGAATCTTATAGCAGTCTATCTCAACATGCTTAGTACGCTCATGATAGACTGAGTTATTTGCAATGTGAATAGCCGCTGTATTGTCGCAATAAAGATGAGCAGGCGCCTGGAAAGGAATCTTGAGACCAACAAGCAACCGGGACAACCAAATCATCTCTTTAGTAGCGAACCACATAGCTCTGAATTCCGCCTCAGCAGAGCTACAGGAAACAGTATCCTGTTTCTTGGACTTCCAGGAAACAAGAGAGTTACCAATGAACATGCAATAGCCAGAGATGGATCTGCGATCGTCAGTGTTGGTTCCCCAATCAGAATCAGCATAGCCGCGTAGATCAAAAGATGAATCAGCAGCGTAAAATAGACCCTGACCAACAGTGCCCTTCAGATAACGTAAAACCCTGTGAACAGCCTTGAGATGTATATCCCTCGGAGCATGAGAAAACTGACACAAAGCATTCACAGCATAGGAAATATCAGGTCGTGTAGTATGGAGATACATCAACTTCCCAATGATCTTGCGATAGGATGTGGGATCAGCCAAAGGGGTTCCTCCATCCTTAGTCAACTTCAAGCTGGGATCAAGGGGTGTAGAAGAAGGTTTGCTACCAAGGAAACCAGTAACCTCAAGTAACTCCAAAACATACTTGCGCTGACAAACAGAAATACCCTGAGAAGAACGAGCAATCTCCAGGCCAAGAAAGTACTTAGCAGCACCAAGATCCCGGAGCTTGAAACAAGAGGACAAAGTAGCAATAAAATCACGCACAGAGGATTCATTGTTACTAATGATCATTATATCATCGACATAGATGAGAACACCAAGAATGCGGCCTTGGATGGAACTGATGAAAAGCGTGTGGTCAGCCAAAGACTTCTCAAATCCCAAACCAATAAGTGTAGAAGAAAGCTTAAGGTACCACTGACGAGAGGCTTGTTTGAGTCCATAGATGGATTTGTGAAGGCGACACACAGCATTTGGAGGTAAGTCTTCACCTGTAAGTTCAGCGTAACCAGGAGGAAGCTTCATATAAATTTCTTCATCCAAGTCTCCATTGAGGAATGCATTCGAGATATCCACTTGACCAATGAACCAATTCAGTTTAGCTGCAAGTAACAAAAGCATACGCACAGAGGTAAACTTTGCAACAGGGGAAAAAGTCTCTTCATAATCCAAACCTTCCTGCTGCGTATATCCTTTAGCAACCAAACGAGATTTATGTCTTTCCAAACTCCCATCAGAATGAAACTTAATCGTAAACACCCATTTAGAACCAATTGCCTTTTTATTCGGAGGCAAGCTCAGAATACTCCAGGTACGAGTTCGTACCATAGCACCAATCTCAAGTTTCATTGCATCACACCACACCTCATAAGCCTTGGCATCTAAATACTTTTTGGGTACAAAAGTTGTAGTGATAGTATGAATAAAGGCAAAATAAGGCTCAGATAATAAAGAATAAGAAACATAATTGATCATGGGATATAGTATAGTACTAGTATTATTATAGCAATGAAAGTCCTGCAAGTGTTTAGGTGGTTTCTTTTGGCGATGAGATTTAGATTCAGAAGGAACCAAAACCTCGGAAGATGACACATCACAAGGATGATGTGCATCAGAAGATGATTGCGCAGGGGGCAAGGGATCATCAGGAGGTGCAGGATTATGAAGATGAGGAAAGAAATCTTTGGTAACATCCGAGAGAGTAGATGAAACCAAAGGAAAAATATCCTCATGAAAAACGACATGACGAGAAACAGAAACGGCGTGTGTCTCCATATCTAGTAGCTTATACCCTTTGTAACCAGTAGGATATCCTAAAAAGATACAAGCTCGAGCTCTAGGTTCAAATTTATGTCTATTCTTAGGGGAAGTAGAACTATAGCATAAACATCCAAAACTCTTTAGGGAATGATAGTCAGGGACCTTACTGGTGAGCTTCTCAAAAGGAGACTTATTCTCTAGAACAGGACTAGGAAGCCTATTGATCAAAAAGACAGCCGTTAAGACACAATCACCCCAAAACTCTAAGGGAACATTAGACTGAAACAAGAGAGCCCTAGCAACATTCAAGATATGCTGATGCTTTCTCTCTACAACAGAGTTTTGTTCAGGAGTTTCAGGACAAGAGTGATAAGAAACAATGCCTTTTTCAGAAAACAATGCAGCAAATTTCAATTCATGAGCATTATCAGAACGAACAAATTTAATATGCTTGTTGTATTGATTCTCAACCATTGAAATGAAACCAGGGAATATATGCAAAACATCAGATTTAGCTTTCATCAAGTATATCCAAGTCGCTCTACTATAGTCATCCACAATTGTCAAGAAATATTTATAACCATCAATAGTAGAAACAGAGAAGGGACCCCAAGTGTCAATGTGAACCAACTCAAAAGAAGAAGTGCAGATATTATGGCGAGATGGAAATGGAAGACGTTTTTGCTTTGATAAATGACAAATATGACAAACATGAGAAGTCTTATTGATCTTGGATGATTTTAAAAGCAATACATCAGAAAGTAAATCAACTTTAGAATGAGAAGGATGACCTAATCTCTTATGCCAAGTGAGAGTATCAACAATGACACTAGAACAAGATGGTGATGGAAAACAAATAGAATCAGGAATACCTTTCAAACAAACAGTATGATCAGATTTATTGAAATCCAAGATGTACAAATTACCGACTTGACTACCTTGACCAATCATCAACTCCCGTGTAAGATCCTGAATAAACCAATCATCAGATGTAAAACTAACCATAGAATGCAATGTTTTAGTTAAAACACTAACACTGATAAGGTTGAATTTAAACTCAGGAATGAAAAGCACATTATGCAGAGAGATAGCATCAGTTAACCGAATGAAGCCTATGCCCTCTATGCTAACAGTATAACCATTGGGAAGTTTAACAAAGGTTTTCTCCAATGCGCGATAGTCTACATAAAGGCTCTTAGTGTGAGTAACATGGTGAGTAGCTCCTGAATCTATTACCCAAGCTCTAGGAGACACTGCCGGTTCTGTAGATATAGAAGAAACAAGCATGTCGTAGTAGGAGTTGGAATATAGATCAAGGAAAGTACCTGAAATTTGAGAAATAACAGGCACAGAAGTTGAAGTCGATGCGCAAGGTTTATCGGGTGTTGGATCAGCAGAAGAAACCTGAAGCTTGGAGCTAAGATACGAAATCATAGTCTGAATCTGATCATTAGACATGATAGGAGATGGTGCAGTAGAATCCACAACCTTCTGTTCCACTGTAGAATGTATCTGAGTGGTTGCAAGATTCGCAGTCCCAATAGTCTGAGGCTTCTTCCAACGAGGAGTAAAACCAGGGGGATATCCATGCAACTTATAGCATTTGTCAACAATGTGACCAATACGATGACAGTGGGAACATTTAGGCTTCTGATAAGTGCCCTGAGACAAGAGTATGGCAGAAGTATCTTCAACCGGAGCAGCTTGAACGTGAAATGCAGCGGGGTTGGAAAAAGGTGCTGAGTTGTTTCCTCCAACAAGACGCTGACTCTCATCTTGATCAAGCATATTGTAGATCTCTGTCAATCCTGGTCGTGGCTTGATGTTCAGAATTTGACCTCTGATGTTCGCAAAACTGTCATTGAGTCCCATAAGGAACTGAATAATACGGCTCGTCTCAGCATCATCCAACAGCTCCTTGACATGATCACAGTTACACCGCTTCACCGTGGCGGCTTTGGTATTGGCCAATTGCTCCCATAGTGTTTTCTTCTTCGTGTAATATGTGGACAGATCAAGGTTTCCTTGCTTGAGGTTAATGATAGACTGCTCAAGCTCATATTTCCGTGGAAGATTACTAACACGAAACCGCAAAAACAAATCATTCCACATCTCTGCTGCATCCTCATAGTATAATATACTATCATAGATCTCCTTATTCACCACATTAAGCACCCAAGCCTTGACCATGCTATTACATCTACTCCAGATCTTGAACGAACTATCATCAATATCAGGTCTAGGAAGCGATCCATCAACAAAACTGAGCTTATTCTTCGCATCTAAGCTCATTTTCATCGCTATCGACCAGTTATTGTAATTCGATCCATCGAGAGTATGACTGACTATGGAGAGACCGGGATGATCACCTGAGTGGAGGAAGAAAGGGCTATGAACATTATCGTATGATTCCATGGAAGCAGAGAGCGGATCCGGAAGACCTCGAGGAACACGGAAACCAGTGTGAGGAGTAATCGCGATCTCATCAGCGATCGGAGATGATGAAATCGGCGTTTGCTCCGGAGAAGCTGGGTTGCGACGAGACTTCCTTCCTTGTTTCGCCATTGTTGTAGATCGGAGCTCAAAAAAAATCAGAACTGAAAAAGAAGCTCACAAAGGTGATTTGAGAGATTTCGAGTTCTAATGAAAGAGAAAAAGAGATCGGAACAACAATAAACGAAGAATGAATGAAGAAATCTGAAGAATCCGTATGAAGATCAAAAGAAAGTAAGCGGAAAAATCTCTGATACCATATTAGCTTTCTTATCGAGAGAGAGAAATGGATAAGCTTCAGATATTTCTTATTAATGAGCTTAAAGATAAGTACATATTATTTATACTCTAAGTAAACTAAACCGTAAATTAACCAGTATAAACCGGACACTAAACCTGACTAACAACTATAAGAATCATATACAAGAAAGCGTCTAAATACAATGCTAATAATGCATGACTTCATGAAGGCTTACAAGAGAGTTTGATAGAAGGTAAGAAAGAGAATCAAAATCAGCTACTGAAAGTGTAAAGAGATTAGATGTTGACGCTCTTAGGCAAGCACATTGTTGTGGAGATGATTTTGATTTCAAGATTTCTTAACACATCTTATTTGGGTGAGGTTGATTCAATTGTGACAATCACCTTCATATATTAATTAGTTGGATGACCTTAGAAGTCAACACTTAAATCACTTAAGGCAAAACAACGGAAAAACAAGCAACAACAACATTTGCTATGACTATACCATAAAAGGAAAATTTATGAAAAAATTCAGAGACTTCAGACAGTTACAGAAACGCGGTTTCCCCATTTAGTAAGTTATTTAATATGACTTATTGCTTAGTTGATTTTTCTTTCGGAAAGATCTACGACGGTTCCAAGCCTTTAAATGAAGTTTAGATTGATGATACCTTATATCTTTCCTTGCGTAGAAAGAAAGAGCCGTTGGACTCTTTACTTTAGATGATACACACACAGAGAGAAAGAAAAAAGAATATTTTATAATTTGTAACAGAGCAAAAACAGAGACGTATGTGTCAAAATCGTTTGGAGGAATGTGGTCTGCACAAGCTTGATAGCAGCAATGCAAGATAATTCATGAAGGCTTACAAGAGAGTTTGATAGAAGGTAAGAAACATAACCAAAATCAGATATTGAAAGTGTAAGGAGATTAGATGTTGAAGCTCTTAGGTTCAAGCACATTCTTGTTGAAATGTTTGTCATCTTAACGTCATCAATGTCTTATTTTGTATCCCACCAAAATATCCAAGAGTCTTTAGCTTTTTCAGAATCTCATAAGCTCTAGTTTTTTTTTTTCTGTCTTGGTCAAAATAGTTTACAATGACAGATTATATTTTAGTTTCTTTTTTTTGTGTGTGTGTGTGTGTGTGTGTGTGCCGTGTGGCTAATATAATGTAAATCTGCTATAAAAGTTATTAAAAGCTGATTCTTGTATTTAAACTAGAAATCCCCAACTCTTTCAGTTATTATTACAAATAAACCCCTAACTTTCTCAGTGTCAAATATGAGTTCCTCAACTAAATTAATCCTTAATCTCTGCAATTTCATTCAGAACATCCAAAACTTCTCGCATCAATGGTCGTTTCTTCTTGTCCACCGTGGTGCATCTTTGGACGAGTGTGCACATCTGTGTTGCTGCATTCACAGGATAATGGCTCCCAAGTCGGGGATCGTTTATTTCTTCAATTATTTGAACAATCTTATCATTCAGAGGCAAGAAAGATCTAGGCCGAACATCTAAGCTACTTAAAAGGTCAAGCAAGATCACACCAAATGTGTAAACATCGGCCTCCATTCCCAAAGGACCTACATACGTTACACAATCGTCTTAAGCAATTGAACAATGAAAGATTAATCAGAATTTTTAGAATCAAAAGTTACTAAGATTTTGGTGTACCTGGCGTTGAAAACATTTCAGGAGATAAGTATTTAGATTTTCCCAAAAATGTGAATCCATCTTCCAAATAAGGTTTCAACCATTGTTTGTTTGATTCAAGATAAAACAGTTTTGCATTGTATTGCTGGATCAAATCCAAACACTCAGGTATTAGTTTCTATGATCATAAACAAAAAGAAGAAGAGAAGAATGAAAACAAAAGGCGTTACTTACCTCGTCAAGCATAATGTTATGCATTCTGAGTTCTTTATTTAACGGGCTATTCTTGATCGAGTGGAGAAATGAAAGACCTTGAGCTGTTCCAATGGCTATCTTAATCCGTATTTCCCATGGCAATGCCTCTCCTTCTGTTGAGAGAAACATGAAACTTTGATGCAAATATTTTTGATCTACACCCATTAATAGAATTAACATATTAACTAGAAGAGATCTTAACTTCCGAATATATAGTCCAAAGTTCCTTTGTGCAAGTATTCGAAAACCAGGAGTGCTTTGTTATCTTTACAACAGTACCCCCAAAATTTGACTAAGTTTGGATGAGAAATTTCCCCTAGAGAGAGCCTCAGAGCTATCTTGAAGACATTCGACGACAGAAACAGCAATGCTGGTTTTATTTCTTGATGGAGAAATTGTGGTCTCATCGATGTAGCCCTTGTAAAATGTTCGAACAGAGCCATCCACGCCTTTTACGACCCTGTCTTTTTTGAAATCCTTCGTTGCTTTCTTCAGTTCCTTGAAGCTGAACACTCTCAGATTCTCGTTTTCTGGCAACAATTTCCATATATCATTGGTTACTTATATATAAAAAAAAAATTAAAATGTTTAAATAATCAGCAATGTACCAGAAATTAGAGGGGTGGTGAGAGACTCGTAAGCAAATGAAGGAGGTTGTTCTTTGAAAGGATTTAGAGAGTTTCCCATTGTTGGTGATGATGATGGAGATTACTTAAATGTGTTGGAATTTTGGTTTCAGAAGTTTAACACCTCTTCTTGTTTTTTGGTTTTTATAAAGAGGTTGATAAATGATTAACAAGCGTGGAAGCATCTTCAACAATAAGTTGGACAAAAACAAGTTAGCATTCAACACGTTGATGAGTCAATTGCTCACTTAGGCAAAAGAAAGTAAAGCAAGAAACCTCTATACGAACTCTACGGATATATCCATTTAAGACAGATTTGGGGAAAAACTCTTAAGACTCAAGTAAACGTTTACCGAACTTTAGTCCATTTTAGTAATAAGTTTTCATTGACTTTTTCAATCGACTCTGAACTTGTAGGAAAAAGCAATGCTGGACACCATTATGTACCTTTAACTTCGGTACATTTTATAGATAAACTACTGGTTCTTTTTGTTATTACAAATAATCCCCATACTTTTCCAATTTCAAATCTCAGTACCTCTATACATTAGTCTTTAATCTCTGCAATATCATTCAAGCTATCCACAACTTGTTGCATCGATGGTCGTTTCCTAGCATCCAACTTGATGCATCTTTTGATGAGTATACCCATCTGTGTCACTGCATTCACAGGATAATCGTCCCCAAGTCGTGGATCGATTATTTTTCGGATTTTATTTTTATCTGACAAGAATGGTTTAGTCGAGACAAATATGTTCTGCTTCTTATCCATCCTTTCTCCATCTGAAGCTTTCAAACCAGTCAAAATCTCGAGCAAGATCACGCCAAATGTATACACATCACTCCTCGTGGCCAAATGACCTAACAATATATATACATTACACAAATGTCTTAGACATGGAACCTTAATTAATTCGTAAAAAAAATTAAGGTTAATTAAGATTTTGGTGTACCTGAGATTATATATTCAGGAGCTATGTATTCGGTTCTTCCTATGAATGCAGTCGTGATACTTTCATCTAACAAACTAAGTCTGTTTGATCCGAGGTAAAACAGTTTTGCATTGTATTGCTGATGAATATATCCAAAACTTCGTGTTAAATTTTATTTAAGATCATAAAAAGTCAAGAAACAAGAAGAGTGGACCAAAAGTCATTGCTTACCTACCTCATCAAGCAAAATGTTATACATCCTAAAATCTCGATATAGCGCGCTGTTCTTGACCGAATGTACAAATGCGAGAGCTTGGGCTGCTCCGATAGCTATATTAACCCGTGTGTCCCACGGTAATGCCTCTTCTTCTTCTGTTGAAAGAATAATGAAACTAACATGTAAAGCAAAATTGTCTATACCGGTTTTTTAGATCATGGATCCATTGATTAGAGGAGGGGATCTTAACTTTCGAAAATGTGACGGTCCAAATTTGCTTTTTGCAAGTACTCAAAAACCAGGAAGGATTTGTTATCTTCACAACAGTAACCTAAAATTTTGACTAAATTGGGATGAGACATCTTTACTAGAGACTTCACTTCCTCCTGCAATTTTTTGTGTGCCCATCAGATATCATACATATATATACACACAAGACATCAAATGCTAAATAGATAAACGAAAATAAACATTGATTGATTAATTAACCTGATTGAACTAAACCTCGGTTTTGTTTTTTTTTTTTGCATCGTATTTATTTGGTTTAGATCGATTTCACTAAATACTCATATTCTTAATCATTAATTGCAAGGTCTTGCTGAAAAGATACATTATAAATAGTTGCCTAAAAATGGAAAGGTTTTTGGGTACCTTCCACTCTTCTAGAGCCTGTGAACGTGTAATTAAAAGTTTGAACGTTGCATACATGCACAAGTAAGGAGTGTCAAGTGTGTAAAATTTTGTAAATCGCCGATTTAGTAATATATTATCGTTTCGTGTTTTGGGATCAGCTTTTGTCTCTATCACGGAGAAAATTAAGTTAGATCCGACATAAATTTATTTAAAATATTAATGTAATTGTCGATACTGTGTAGCTCAAATAATTTGTGGTGATACTAGGGAAATATATTTGGACTCTTATCAATAAACATGACTGGTTTATTATTTGTTTGAAGAAAATAGTAGCTCCTAATTACATAAAATGACAAAAACAAAAAGATGGAGGTTTTCATTTGTCATACTATGAAGTTTCTTCCTTTCTTGGGTTTCTCAAGAGAGTATAGTGGCTCGATGCGTGTTGGCACGTGATTCAGAAATTGGGGGCATGACGAGCGTGGTTTTGGATTTTCATGGGAAGGCCACGTGAGCCGTATAAGCCGCCGTTAAAATTGGATGGTAGACAAATTTTCCACCGTCACGGCCTGAGAAGTTGACGTCAACTGACAGAGTCAAGTGGATCGACGTTAACCGCCACCGGAAAGACGCAGAAGACTCGGTCCATACTCACATGCCCATTCTTAACATTCCCAAGTCGCTTAATTTTCTCTATTTTCGTAGTGGGGAAAAATGAAAAACAAATGTCCAATAATTAAAAAGGGACAAAAAAAAAAAAGTCTGAAATAATCCATAGTTCTAAGGATAATACTATCGGATGATAATAATAACGAAATCAGACATTTTTCTTAAAAATAGTAAGAATGTTATCAACAATTGCATTTGTGGAAGTTTGGATTAGTGAATACATCATTAGGTAAGGATGAGATGGAGTTTACATTTCAGCTTAACATTTCGATGATAGACGAGAAACAAATTGGTGTATGTGTATATACGATGCATCGTTATCAAACGAACTGTGCTAATTATTTGCATACATAATTTTGGTAATTTCAGAATATTTTTTTTTTTGTTTTACAACAATTTTAAAATTATTTGATCAGTAAATGGTTGTCTGAGCACAGGTGGATTCGGCCCATGGGCCCATGAAAGAGTAAAAGAAGTGATGACTAATAAAGAGGTTGAGACAGCGGCACGATGGTGGATTTAGCGCTCTGTTTTTCTTCTTCTCTCATATCTGCCGTCTCCTTTTCCAAGTGGGCCCCATCCACACTACACCGTCAGCCGCTCGGACCCACCCACGTTCCTCTTCACTCTCACTCATTCACCGTTCTTGTCCGGTTTTGTCCCTATGCTACTCATTTCATTTCTCATCATCTTACTCAAACTCAAATTATGACATCAAAATGGAGTAATGGACTATATATCGTGCATAACAAACAGATCATACGATTCAAATGAGTTGTAAGTGAAAATGGGTTCAAGAATTAAGAAGTTACATGTTTTTTCTGTTTCTTTCATTATAATCCATTTCCTCTTTTATTTATTTTGAGTGTTTTTTTTTGTTCTTTTAAAACAACAAGACGCAATGCAAAGGCCACGTTCTAGCCGACATTGAAAAGTCTTACCCTACGTCCAGATTTTAGCCGAGCGATGGCATAGCCGACCAGTCACCACAACTGAATTTTTAACATGTAAAGAAGACAAAAACCCCGAGAAAAGACAGTGACTCAGTTGTGTCCAAAAAAAGAAATCAATTACCAAATCTTAAAAAAGTGAGATCCAACTGCTTATAACTTTATACAATAGAATCACAAAGAAAAGCTCACACACAATCCTCCTCGTAGCGATTCCACCGCATATCCATCCATTGACCATTGTATCTCAACCATATGACCAAGTGACCAAACTGCCCTTCTCACTGATTGCATTTTACATAAAACATTTCTCAAGATTTGCAAGTCCAAAGCTATGATATAAGATTAATACTTGACATTTGCTTTAGCTCAGATCATATCGTATATTGTGTAGATGTAAAGACAGGTATTTGAATATGAGAGATCAAATCTCCATGAGTTGGCATTTGTGTTGAATTCATGACCATGTGGGTATGCATCAACACAATCTTTTGTTACTACTCTTTATGTTAATTAAGACATATAACATGCAAAAGCTGTCTACGACAATTTCTTTTAAAGTTTTGCCAACTCACTTCTATACCAAACTTGTACACCGCCCAAATATTTTAACAACATGGGTTATATACCTTCTACATATCTATCAAATTGTTCTTCACTAGTAATATTCAAACAAGTCAAGACACAGTTTTTCAATAGTAACATAATAAAATATCGTAGTATTGGAGTTGATGTCAGTACTAACAAGAGAGTTTCAAAAACAAAAGGAAAAACGTTCATCCGCGATTTGGATAGTAACAGCATCGAAATTAATGTCATTAATATGTTTACTATTCGAAGCATGGAAAATCTATGCGAGTGTTTCTAATTTCTAGTGGCTTAAGCTATTTTCTTTTCTTTTTAAGGATAATCTGACGGCAGAAACAGAACATTGACAAAAGAGAGAATTTTCCAGAAATAACCCTGTCAATCTGCTTTTCTGAAATCTCGGCTAAATCCCAAAAGAGTGTGAGTCACGGTCCCACGTGGATACGCAAACCACATCAGTGGCATAAACCAGTAAATTGTGGCAAAACATAGAGGTCTTTTCCAAGCTTGAAATCCATATAAGCAATTGCCGCTCCTCTCATAATTTTCCCATAATTTATTAAAATCTCTCTTTCTAGTTCTTTGATTTTCTTCTTCCGACCAAAATGAAAGGAGGCAGCGTCTCGTTTCTCTTCGTTCTTCTCATCGCCACCGTCACCTCCGTCCTCTGCTTCCGTGACGGTAACCATTACATTTTTTTTTTTTTTTTTTTTGATAACCATTACATACCTACACTGACATATTTATACTCTTTCATGCATATAAGCATATATATAGTGATTATATATAAATGCACTTTTAGTGACACAAGTATATTTCTCTAAAAGTTAAATCCAAAGTTTTTAACAAAAGCTACTAAAAGAGTTGGTCGGGAAAAACAATTCTGGTCGGGAGTATTATTTGTTTTCTTTTTGGAATTGATAATTTTGTAAGTCGGCCATGACTCTATTTTACCTCTATGCCCATTTCTGACAAACACTCTGGACATTTTTAATAAATGACATAAATTGGGTCCAATTACGAAATATAAGCCATTTCTCCGTTTGTTTTTTCTTTCTAATAATCATCCGGATCCATTGTTTGTTTGGGGGTTAAATATTACCTACTAAATCAACTTAACCAAATAATGGAACTAATTCATTGTAACTGAGGGCAAATTCGTAAATTTGAATCACAGGGATGTTACCAAACGGCGACTTCGAGCTAGGACCAAAACCATCGGACATGAAAGGAACACAAGTAATAAACAAGAAAGCGATTCCAAGCTGGGAGCTTTCAGGCTTCGTTGAATACATAAAATCCGGTCAAAAACAAGGAGACATGCTTCTCGTAGTCCCCGCCGGCAAATTCGCCGTCCGGCTAGGAAACGAAGCATCGATCAAACAGAGAGTTAACGTGACAAAAGGAATGTATTACTCGCTCACGTTCAGTGCCGCGAGGACATGTGCACAAGACGAACGGCTCAACATATCGGTCGCACCTGACTCGGGAGTTATTCCTATACAGACGGTGTACAGTAGCAGTGGTTGGGACCTATACGCTTGGGCGTTTCAAGCCGATAGTAACGTGGCTGAGATCTTGTTTCATAACCCTGGCGAGGAAGAGGACCCTGCTTGTGGACCACTCATTGATGGTGTCGCTATCAAGGCTCTCTACCCTCCTAGACCTACCAATAGTAAGTGTGTTTATATTTATCACATGAAAATAAAATCCTCTTTCATAAATTATGCAAATGTGATCTGTCGTGTTAGCTCGTATTGGCATTTGAAATTTCGGTTTATTCGATAGTGCCATTATGTGTACACTTGTAGTTACAATCCTGGGTCAGATTTTTTATATTTTTTTCAAGATTGGTTACATGTGGCATGTGTTAGCCAAGAAATACAAGAATTAATCAAATTTTTCTATTACATGAAACAGAGGATATATTGAAAAACGGAGGATTTGAAGAAGGTCCTTATATACTACCAAACTCCACAACCGGCGTTCTAGTTCCCCCTTTCATAGAAGACGACCACTCTCCTTTACCGGCTTGGATGGTCGAATCCCTCAAAGCCATCAAATACGTTGATGTCGAGCACTTTTCAGTCCCACAAGGCCGTCGAGCCGTGGAGCTGGTGGCGGGAAAAGAAAGCGCAATCGCTCAGGTGGCTCGGACCATTGTGGGAAAGACTTATGTGCTTTCGTTTACGGTTGGAGATGCGAACAATGCGTGCGAAGGATCGATGATAGTGGAGGCGTTTGCCGGAAGAGACACTTTAAAGGTGCCTTACGAGTCGCGAGGGAAAGGAGGGTTTAAACGCGCTTCTATGCGGTTTGTGGCGGTTTCGAACCGCACGAGGATTATGTTTTACAGCACGTTTTACGCCATGAGAAGCGATGATTTCTCGTCGCTCTGTGGCCCCGTGATAGATGATGTTAAGCTCCTCAGCGTTCGTAAGCCGTAAAATGGTCATTGTTTTTTTCTTTTTCGTATAAGCAGTGTGGGTTTTTTTCAAAGAAAAAAAATTAATTTCTTTTATCTCTGGTGCTTTTGAAATGAGATGGTTAATTTATACCAAAAGAGTTGTTGTGGCGTAGGGTTTTATATAAGGCAGAAAGGTCTTGCTTATATCTATTTTCTTGTATGAGAAGGCTGGAGAAATGTTTGTCTTTTTAAATATATATGGTTATGGAGGATATCAGGTGACCACGAGAATAAAAGTGTAATACAAATATATGATACAGAGCAATGATGAGAAGGATTTGCCTTTTAAAATTTAGACTCTACTACCAATTCGTTCACTATTCAAGCCATTAAAATTGGTTTAGTGTCGAAATTTTGTTGGTTTAGCGAACTCTCCTAGTATGTGACTGTTCGTCTAAAATTATGTATTGCCGTTTACAAACATAGATAGAAGAAAACGTAACAGTTTCGTTTGTGTTTAGTAGATTAAATTAATTTTGGACAAGTTTTGTTTACAACTGAAGGCCACACTTCATCCTAAGAAGTTAAAATATAAAATTCAGAATATTCTGATGAGGGTTTACAGATATTCTTTAAAAACATTAATGCTCAAGTTGACAACACATAACACGAAGGCGTTCTAATGTGAAAATGACAAACCCAAATCCTACTAAAAATCACAAGGGATAGCAAGGTTTGCAATTCGATATCCATATTTTAGAAACTAGAAAAATAAACTAAAGTTGAAAGTTATTAACGAAACAAATCCGTCTCAACAAAGAATGCAATTTACCCGTTTTGGATTAGGAATGAAAGTTTTTGGAAAAAAACGAAAAAAAAAAATCAGCATAAAATGTAATAGGCTTTTTTTCATTGTCATAATCCAATAAGCTTTTCAAGCCCAATAGCCCAATATAGTCACACGTGCGATCCACATCGAACACACAGTTTCTTTTTATCATCAAGCACACACAAGAGCCGAAAGTTTTAACACAAACGCTAATCCGTCTCATCCGGATTTGTTCTTAGGGTTTCTTTCTTATCCCTTTGCGTTCCGCTGAATCTGCATCTACACCCTCCGATTCGTACGAGGCGCTAATTTTCCTTATACTCGTCTGTGTTCAGGTAAATTTACGTGAGACGGAATTGTTCGATTTGTTGAATTGTTTCTAGGGTTGAAAGCTTTTGGGTCAGTGATCTTTGTTTAGATACATCTAGTTTAAATCCTTATCTCTGATTCGTATTATTGGTTGCATGCTGTTAGATCTATCTTCTTTATTCTTGTAATTTTGTATTTTAGGTTCTGGGCAATACATTAATCGAATTTTCAGTTTTTTTTTTTGGCTTTCGATTTCGAGTTTTCATGGGATTATCGGAGTTAGTTTGATCCGTTAAATCGTTTTCGGCAATTGAGATGTATGTTTTTGGTGCTCCTTAACAGATTCAAGCGTAGAAATTGACTATTTTGTATGTTTGTTTAACTCGCAGCTGTTGACGTGAATGTTAAAGTCATCTGGGGCTTCTCTCCGTGGATTAAGAAATTGTTAAAGAAAAAAAAGAAAAAAAAAAACTTTGATGAAAATGGCAGAGATAAGTAGGTCGATGCAGCTTGCAGGAAATCAGAAGCCACCACCTGAGGCTACTTTTAATGGGTCTGCATCGGAGGCACCAAATAAGCAGTATAGGCCGTGGTTACAGCAAGTGTCTCCAGCAAGCAATGGGATTCTGCATATTCCGACCAATGCGCTTTCTCAGAAGACACTCCATTCGCTGATTCATGGCAAGAACGTGACGCAAATGGAATCCCATCTCCAGAAACCTGGAAAGCATGTTGTAAACAAGAAACAACATATCCCGCCACAAGGTTTGGTGAAAACGAAGGATGAAGTAAATGCGTCTGTGAGGTCTAAAATGAGGGAGTCATTGGCCGCTGCGTTGGCCTTGATTCAAAAAGATGATGATTCTCCTAAAGGGAAAGAGAATTCAGCGACGGAGGAAACTCCTGAGATGACTCTGGAGAATGCTCAAAGTTTTCAACCTGCCTCATCTGCTAGCATGAGCATTTGTGTGCCTACAGGTGAAGGGACCATCTCAGAATTGCCCACCGGTGTTGAAAGTTCTGTGCAGAAGGACAGTGAAGTTTCCGTCGACATCATGGTGGAAGATGCTAATGCACCTGATTCACTTAAGTCTCAATATGACGAGGTTTTCCCTCGGGATGATGTTCCTTTTTCAGATATTATTTTTTCCACCGATGACCTGTTACAGGGTAATGAACTCTCATGGGTTCTGGAAAATGTTTCAGATCTTGGCGAGCCAAAAGATTTTGGAACCGATGTCGAAAAGTCATATCAGGATCCAGAACTTTTGGCATGTAGAATTGAAATGGAATTGTTTAAGCTATTTGGTGGTGTGAACAAAAAGTATAGAGAGAAAGGAAGGTCCCTCTTATTCAATTTGAAAGATAAAAACAATCCTGAGCTAAGAGAAAGAGTTATGTCTGGAGAGATCTCTTCTGAGAGGTTGTGTTCAATGACAGCCGAAGAACTGGCCTCTAAAGAGCTTTCTGAGTGGCGACAAGCCAAAGCTGAAAAGATGGCTGAGATGGTTGTTCTACGGGATACAGACATTGATGTGAGACGTCTGGTGAGGAAAACGCACAAGGGTGAATTCCAGGTTGAAATTGATCCCGTTGACAGTGGCTCAGTAGATGTTTCTGCTGCTATCACGTCAAATAGACATAGCAAACGTCGTCCCAAAGCCAAATCTCTTCCTGCCAAAACCTCACTCAAAGATGAGACGCCAAAAGCTGATCAAGCAACATCAGGTGATACTCCTCTTGCAACTGAAGAGATTGATCTCATGCAAGGTTTGGCGATGGATGATGAGTTGAAAGACGTGGAATTTCTTCCTCCAATTGTATCGCTTGATGAGTTCATGGAATCACTGGACTCTGAGCCTCCATTTGAAAGTCCGCATGGTAACTCTGGAATGCAGGTGTCTGCGTCTGAGAAAAGTGACTCCGAAGTTGGGCCACAGTCAAAATTGCCTGAAGGATCGCCCAAGGAACTAAGTGATAAAGGTTCTCCTCAACCAAACCTGCAGAAGATTGATGAAGTTTCCCCAAAATCTGGTGCCAGTGTAAAACTTGATGACGATGTCTCTAGACCTGAGAAAACATCCTCCGTTGCCGATGTTAAGGGAGAAAGAATATGGGATGGAATACTGCAAATGAGTGCGTCTTCCTCAGTTTCTGTCACTGGCATTTTCAAAAGGTAAGTTCTTATAACCTAAACTATAATCTCCTATTATTTGATTTTGTGATACTGTTTTCCTAGGGCATAGACAATTTCTTCTCTGCGCTGATAGTTAATATATCTTCAATCGTTAAGTATAATTAAACTGCTGCTTGAATTGGAATTTTGTTACCAATCAGATTTTTCTGATTCAGATAGATTGGTATTTTAAATAAGCTGAAGAGTAGGTTCTTTATTAGCTTAATTCATATTCTTATTAGCTTAAGAATAGGTTGAATCAGAAACCAGTTTTTTATTCTTATTAGAAATACTTGTGCAAAATCACCCTGGAAAGAAAGTAAACATTCTCTGATTGGGTTTTTGTATGGCAGTGGTGAGAAAGCAAAGACGGGCGAGTGGCCGGCGATGGTAGAAGTGAAGGGTAGAGTTAGGCTGAGTGGGTTTGGGAAATTTATTCAAGAGCTTCCCAAGTCTCGAACCCGTTCCCTAATGGTATACAAAGCTTTCTTTTGTTATCACTGTAGTAGCATTTCATTGAATAATCTCTTGCTTTCAACATCAATAGAAGTAACCCTTTTACTTCTTAAGTTCTTATATATATTATCCTTGACTGCCACTTTTGTCTCATCTCAAAACTCTTCTGTCTTCTCTTCATGGAAACCAGAAAGCAAAGAGATTACAATCAAACAGTTCGTTCACCTGTTATGCGTGACAGGAATGCAATACGTTTTGAGTGGAAAACAAACTATAGATTGGGTCAAATTTTGTATTAAACTCAGGAAAAAATTTGATGTAAATACGTGTTCATGTCTCTGTATGTGAGTATTTTATCGACTGGGTGGGATGTTAGAATAATCAGGAAATACGAATCTTTCTACCCCACACGGAAGAACATGGTGAATAAAATTTCCAAATAGTTGCCTTTTTTTTTACCATTCCCGAGACCCAATGTACAAGCTCACAACACAGACATGAAACAAAACTAAAAAAAAAGAGCTAAAGTTAGATGTTTGTGTGTAAAATTTAGCATGAGGTGTTTGCTCTACTTATCTCTAATCTATGGTACTTTTTTTGCATTTGCAGGTAATGTACTTGGCTTGTAAAGACGGCATTCCTGAGGGCCACCGTGGCAGCCTTATTGAGGTAAAGAAATCAATTCAATTTTTTTTTTTTTTTTTTATAGTCGCCTTTCGTACAACACATGTCCAATAAAAAAATGGCTCACCTTCTTCTTCTTCTTCTTCTTTTGGTTAAAAGGTTGTTAATTCCTACGTCGCTGATGAGAGAGTTGGGTACGCAGAGCCAGCCTCAGGCGTGGAGCTTTACCTTTGCCCAACACGTGGAGAGTCTCTAGATTTGTTGACCAACGTCATCTCTAAAGACAAGATCGATGAGTTCAAGTCTTTGGATATTGGATTGGTTGGAGTTGTTGTGTGGAGACGAACCGCCGTCGTTCACAAGCCCGTTTCCAAACGTCAGCATCCTTCTTCTGCTGCCTCTAGAAACTCTGCTTTGCCTGCAAACAAGAAGCAGAGAGTAAATGTCACAGAGAAACCTCTTGTTGTTGCATCTAATGGGAATTATCATCATGGTTATGGAGGTAATAAAGCTGTGGAAGCTGCTGCAGATGATGATGACGTGCCGCCTGGATTTGGTCATGTAGCTTCGAGAGATGACGATGATTTACCGGAGTTTAACTTCAATTCCTCGGCTCCTCAGCCATTACCTGCTCAATCCAAGTCTTTGGATCAAGTACGAAAGCTCATTCACAAGTATGGAAAATCTGCAAGCGTCTATGGTGATAATGATGAGGACGATGACATACCTGAATGGCAGCCAGATGTCCCTGGCCACCAGCTTCCACCGCCTCCTCCTCCACCTCCCGGCTTCAGGCCCGAGATGGTTAGAGCGCCTCAAGATGGTTGGTGGGATAATCAAAACGGCGACTCAGGGCAACACTATGATCGGAACCGGTCAAGAAGCAGAGGATTTTAAAATCTCTGTTGATATTAGTGTTCTCTGTAATTGTAGTTTTTTTTTTTTTTTTNTTTTTTTTTTTTTTTTTTTTTTTTGGGTTTCGTTAATCTCTCTCGTTAGCTTTTTCGAAAACTCTCTCACCTTCGTTTTGTAGCAATCGTAGAATGCAAAGCTTGGATAGTCCCAACATTTCAAATAAAAATTCTAAAAACATTTTTGAGATTTTTCTTTAATGGTATCCAAGTTTCACCACAGTAATGGAAAATCTCAAGTCTCGTGTGAATTGACCGGCCTGGCCCAGATTTTGGTTGTAATTTTTGTTTTGTGAAAAACCAATAAAACAGAAACTATACCGTTTTGAGAAAGGGTTTGAGGTTTAATTTACCTTGAACGCCTCTCTTCTTCTTCCTCCTCCTCTCAGTTTCTCTCCATTTCTCTGTAAACTTCTTTTTCAATCCTTGTGCCGCGGTTTTGTCTCTAAACCACAATGACAGGAAGGCTCTTCTCTACAGGCGCCATAGTGCGTGGTGCCGTGTCTCACAGTCATCTTCTTCAGCCTAGGGTTGCAGCGATCGGAGGCGTGAGAGATTTCGGAAAGATGACATTCGAGAAGAAGAAAACGGGACCGGAGAATCAATCTGAGAGCGAAGGCAAGGCAGATCAAGGTAACAAAGGAGAGCAATTGATCGTTAGTTATTGGGGCGTGAAACCGATGAAGATCACAAAAGAAGATGGCACTGAATGGAAATGGAGTTGCTTTCGTCCATCGGAGACTTACAAAGCAGATCTCTCGATAGATTTGAAGAAGCATCACGTTCCATCGACTTTACCTGATAAATTAGCTTATTGGACGGTTAAATCTCTCCGATGGCCAACGGATCTCTTCTTCCGGAGACGCTACGGATGCCGAGCAATGATGCTGGAAACGGTTGCAGCGGTTCCGGGAATGGTCGGAGGGATGTTGATACACTGCAAATCGCTCAGGCGGTTCGAACAAAGCGGCGGTTGGATCAAAGCTCTCCTCGAAGAAGCAGAGAACGAGAGAATGCACTTGATGACGTTCATGGAAGTCGCTAAACCTAACTGGTACGAAAGAGCTCTCGTGATCGCCGTTCAGGGAGTTTTCTTCAACGCTTATTTCTTCGGATACCTAATCTCGCCCAAGTTTGCTCACCGTATGGTTGGATACCTTGAGGAAGAAGCAATCCACTCTTACACTGAGTTTCTCAAGGAACTCGATAATGGCAACATCGAAAACGTTCCTGCACCGGCTATTGCCATCGATTACTGGAAGCTCGAAGCAGACGCGACGCTTCGTGATGTTGTCATGGTGGTTCGTGCTGATGAAGCGCATCACCGTGACGTTAACCATTATGCATCCGATATTCATTATCAAGGTCGCGAGCTCAAGGAAGCTCCTGCCCCGATTGGATATCATTAACAATTTGAGTAGCTTCTTAATTCTTGTTTTTTTGCATTCTTGCTTATACTATTGTGATGAGTAGCTGAAGGAAGCTCCAGCCTCATTTTGTTGCTATACATTGATTTTTCAAAAAATTAACGATTCTCTCTTTTAATTCGATAGTGTATTAATTCTACAAGATGATTACATAATTTCATGTGCCTAACCAAAATGGTTGTTGTTAGTCGTTAACAAATCAAATGCCAGAAAGAAAATGAAAATATACCAAAATAAACATATCAAAATATTCATAGGAAAAGGAAAATTTTTGGATCAGAAGAGACTAATCTTTGCCCAACAAGACAGCACTCAGATTTGCACTTCCAAGCAAAATACTGTACATACATCTTCCCATCGATCATTTAACCACTCACACATCATTTTCCTAAGATTACCAAACTTCATTTGATACCACACCCTCTCGTTACTGTACTTATTATGGGTGTGCAAACCAAAATTAATACAATACAAAAAAACAAAACTTCACAAGAAAGGATTCATCAGATCAGGCTGATACAGGTGCATTGGGGATAACCGATGATGACGATCCAGCAGAGACTTCAGCAGCTGCATTCTTTTGTTTTGAAGCTTTTGATGTTGAAGCCCCCAGTTTAGATATATCCCCAATATCCAACGTCTCTGGGAGGTTCTCCTCAGCTTCGGTGCTGTATATCTACACAAAAGGAGATCAAAATTAAATCATTACTCCAAACAAACTATGATGTTTAAAGTGAATGTATATATATACGAGAGATGAGAATTCACCTCGAGCTGGTTAAGCATCTCAATGGTTGCTTCAAGATCACCGCTATTGGCGAGGTATACATCAGTGATAGACTCTTGTGAGAGACCAGAGAATGTGACTAAAAGGTATTCGATATCCATGTCTATATCCATCTCCATATCCAAATCATCATCATCATCATCATCTTTTATCTGCTTGTATGCCATTTCAAATGATTTCTTTGGCATTGACACTTCAACGCCTGAGAAACTTATCTGTTGGCCCTGCACGACATGCGTTGGGGAATTCGCAAACACCAAACCGTCCATGTCAGCAAAATCCACTCTTTTGGAGAGTGGTACGTATGATGCTGCATGCGGATTCAATGCAAATGCTCCTGGCTTCATTGCTTTTTTTCTTGCTAAGGGTATATATACTGCCAAATTCGAATTAACTATACGTTAACAACAAAACAAAGAAAAGACAAGAGAGCATTGATAATTCACATACACNACAAAAAAAAAAAAAAAAAAAAAAAAAAAAAAAAAACGATGTCTTATGCTGCAAACTCTAACAATCTACAAATTATGATAAAATGATTTCAACCAGAGAAAAAAAATCCAAGAAAATTCTGATCCTACTCTTCAAATAAAACCAGATTTTGAAAATTATAATGAAATAAGAAAAGGCTCTGAAGCGCGTTTACATTAGATTCGCGTCACTGCATGAACAAATTCGATGGCGGAAACAGAGAAAACCAAAAGAAGACCTCTATACACACACACACAAAATAAAAGAAAATGATGGGAAGAAGAGTGATTATATGCAAAATTAAAACGAATAGGGAATGATCTTGACCTCGTCAACGATCGACGTAAAAGGAGAAGAAGAAACGAAACATGAGGAGAGAAAATGAGCTTACCAGAGGAAAACTAGCGTTGAAGATCGGTCGACGCACAGACCTTAGTGCTACAAATGTGGCAAGGTTAAGAGAACAAATGCCCAAATTATATATATATATATATATATATATATATCATATGCGACTAACCAAGATTGATCAAATAAAATAAAAGAGTCCGTTTGCTATGAAGGTCGAGCGTCACGACATGGTCTGTTTAAGCACACGATGATTATTTTTATCATTGAACCGGAATCTGATGTTTCGTTCAAAGAACGTGACTACCAATAATACTGGACTATACATAAACCGGAAATTAGATTCATCTAGACCGAGATAAATTCGGTTTAAGTAGACCGATTGAGATTCGGTTTAAAACTATCAAAACAAAAGAGTGGATGGATGAGCTAGCTAAAGGAGGCAGAAGCAAAGCTCCAAAAAACGCCATAGCCATGGCTCTTCTCTGTCCATCTCTTCCATCTTCAAACTGTCGTATTTTCAGGTAATTTGTTATCTGCGGTACTGGTTTACTCGCGCTTAGTGGTGTGTCTCGATACTCGTCGAAAGTTTTTTGTGATTTTGGATGAGATTCTCAGGTGTAGGAGCAGCAACATTTCGAGCAAGTATCATGGCGAATTAAAGGAGCCTACGATTGCTCGTTCTGGATTTTCTACGAGATCGATTTCTTCCGAGAATGGGGTTTCTCGCAGGGATTTGGTGTTAATTGGTCTCTCTTCTCCGTTGTCTATGCTCTTGCCAGTCACTGCTGGTAATGCTTTACTTCTGCTGCTCTTCTTTCACTATCTTATGGATTTGGTTTGATAATTTCAGTTGTAGCTGCTCATTTTGATTGTTGGCTTGAAGGCAAAAATAGTTTGATTAGAGAGAAATCAAAGAAAGTTAATTCATTGGAAGAAATAGAGAATCTTTTAATGTTCATGTACTCTCTCATCTTCTATTGCTACTTCCGTTCTATTTTCCGTGTTATACTTGAACGTTTGGTTTCTGCCATTGCAGTCACTCATGCAGAAGAAGCAGTGAAAATGGGTTCAATGGTGGATGATATAAATGCTTACTCTTATGCTTATCCACTGGATCTTCCACCTGAGAAGCTTGTCTTCAAATGGTATGCATATGTCTCGGAATCTTTTGATCAAGTGCTTCCTATTGATTCATATTGTATCTCACTCTTTACATTTTCGATGATGCAGGGTTGAATCAAGGAAGCCTGAACGTTACTCTTCAGCTGCACCACTCTCTCGTAAGTGCTTCCTTTGACTCCATTCTAGTTACTGTACATGCATCAAGTTGTGGCTGAAACTTTTTTCAACTGGTCCAGCTGATGCGCGTCTGCGGATTGTCTCTGAGCGAGTTGACCTCGTCGACAACCTCGTGATTTCTGTTTCGGTAAGTTCTGGTATTTGCACTCTTAACCATAAGTCTTAAGCCTGCTTCTTCTCTTTGCTGCCTTTCTCTCGCGTTATGTCTTTTACGGTTCTTGATCCAGATAGGTCCCCCAAACTCAAGATTCCTAACATCAAAAGACAAGAAAACATGGACAGCCAAAGACGTTGCTGACTCTGTTTTATCCGATAAATCTGCATTGGTAAACACATCACACAATAACAATTTTTCCATTTCCCAAATTTTAATCAGATTTGTTCGAATGAGCTTGTGCGTGTAATTTCCTGCAGCGTGTGACCTCAAGTCAGCGTCTAGAAGAGAGCTCGGTTCTTGATGCACATACAACTGATGTAAGTATGAGATCTTCGATAACAAAGTAAAAGAAAAAATTGAATATACAAAACTCATGAGCCCCATATGCTTTCTGTATGCAGATTGATGGGGAGCCTTACTGGTATTACGAGTACCTTGTTCGCAAATCACCAACAAAAATCGTAACTCTCTCTATTTCTGAGCACAGATCCTTCTTGTTTAAAGATGTAATGGGTTTGATTGTCATCTGACTTATTTTCTTGGCTATGTCATTGTGCAGGCTGAAGCATCAAAGCTTTACAGACACTATATTTCTTCAACAGCTGAACGCGATGGTAAAAGCCTTTAAACCACATGTCAACGCTAATTTTGAAACTCATAAAGTTAACTTGAATCTCACGGTGTTGCAGGGTACTTATACACCATAAATGCCTCAACCCTTGGCAAGCAATGGGACATGGTGCAAAAACCTCTAACCTTAACTTTCTGCTAATCTGTTGTGTTAGTGTGATACATGTCTGATTTTGATTGTTTGTGTAAAAATTGGCAGATGGGACCGGTGTTAGAAAGAGCAGTTGAATCTTTTAGGCTTCTTCCTCCTACTGATAGTTATGTTCCTCCGTTCAAGGATCCATGGAGGTTTTGGTGATACATCCCTCTACCTCAGCTTTTCATCAGAAATGCTTTTTTTCCCGCAATTGTCGTAATTTGGTAGGAGAGGCTGTAGAAGAAATTGCCCAAGAGGAGTAGTTTGCCCAAATTTGAACTTCTCGTTCGTAATTAATTGTATTAAGAGAGATATATGAGACCTTGCATTCTTCTTTTAAACTCATCCAAATGGTATCCATGGAACTTTTTATGCATAGGTACTAATACCAAAGCAGAGTTTTTACATATGACATACAACAGAGACTAAGCAAAAAGAGAAACTTCTTCATAGTTTCTCCTTTCATGCGATTTAATTTAATACATTGACCTTTAGACTTTAGCATCAAAATTTAGAAGAAAAAAAAGACATAACCGGAGGGGAGCCACATAAACCGACTTCTACCCTCTTATATACTGTATATAATTAAGGTGATCATATCTGAATAAAAAACGAACCATAATTATAAAAATCCATAACAATAGCCATAGTCCCCTATCAAATCACCCACCAAAACCCATGAAAGCTGAGGCCAAATGTGTTATTTAGTAGAAGAAGAAGCACAAGCAATATACAAAAACGATCATCCATGGCCGCCTCGGTTCAGAGAAACCAGCAGCACTTTTTTTTCTTGAACAGATGATCTGCTTAAGCTTCTACTTTCTCCTCTTTCATGGACTCAAACCGATCATAGAAATGGTGGGTGCATTGGACCCTCAGCCCACGGTGAAGACCACACCGTTACTCTTCTTCTTAAACAGGTCATTGTCTGAAGACGAGCCAGACTCAGCTTCTTCTTCTTCTTCTTCTTCTTCTTCATCTTCCTCCTCTTCCTCTATTTTCTCATCCACATGAATCACCTCTGAACGGCACTCGCTACTGCAGAAAGCTTTGTATCCTCTGAAAACAAAACCAAGAAGACACATTTCAACTGTGAGCGATTTAGGTTGCAATTAAGGACCAATTCTAAGAGTCTTTAGAGTTGATAGATAAGAAAGAGTACCTGTACATGTATATATCTTTACCAATACCCAACTTCTTGGTACAAAAGCAGCAGAAGCTCAAGAAGTCATCGGAAGGTAACACATCATCAGTAACCGTCGTCAAGTCAAGAGGAGCAATCTCAAAAATGCTCTCTTTCTCGTCTCCACAGCAACCTTTCTTCACCACATCGTGCTCTAGCGTCTCCAGAACCTGATCCCCGTAAAAATGGGTGGTTTTGGGGTTAGGACCATGTGAAATCACACGAGTGTAGTCCTCTGAGAACTCAATCTCACTCTCAAGTGATCCTTCAGGGGTTTGCTTCATCGCCTGGCAAGCACTGCTGCTCACATTGGTGTTCTCGGGTGCACTGACCAAGCAAGAGCTATCGAGATCAGTCAGATCAACACTGGGCTTATCCTCCTTAGGCATAGGAGTTTTGGCAAAGGGTTGATGGGATTTGGGGTTTCCAATTCTCATCCACGACCCAAAGATGATGCTTTTACTATCCGGCGATGATGGCAGGAGCGAATCAGCGTGACGATGAGGATCATCGAGAGAATCCACAATACCCAAGCCTACTTTCCCGGAATCCCAGCTCTTCTGATGAACTTTTCGAATCGACCTCGAGGAGTATCCACCAAAGGGATTCCCCAAGCTGGAGAACAATCTGAAATCCAGAGGTGATGTTGGGCTCCAAGCTGATTCGTAATCAGATTGAGACTTTGCGATTGTCTTCTTCTTTAGCCCCGACAGCTCCGATTTTGACGAATAGAAATCGGAACCAGAGGCGATTTGGGTTTTGGGATGAAGAGACATGATTTGATTGATCTGCGTCAAAGAGGTAAATAGTTAGAAAGCTCGAAGAAACGTTGTTCATGTTGATCGATAAATGACGGATCAATTGAATCAAAGTTTAGTATTTAGGGACTCTAACGTAACAAAAGCTTTCATACTTAATAAGCAAAGCAAAATCTCTGGAACCCAGATGAGAAAGAAGAAACAAAACTCTTCAGAGCAAAGTAATCGTTTATACAGAGGAAAAGATCATCTAACGAAGAATATCAGACAGATTCTTTTAAAAACCCAGAAAAGCTGAAAAGAAAGACGAAAAAACAAACGGGAGTTTCAAATCTATTTGTAAGCTAGAATCTGGAGAAGAGACTAGAAAGCAAGAATCGTATCAGAGATTCACAGAAAGAAGAAATCGAAAGAAAACAAAATTACCTGGGTTTTGCAGGACTTGTTCTTCTTCCTTGTGAGGTCGAATTTTACTGAAGAAGAAGATGATGAAGAAAGAAGAAGAAGAAGAAGAACCCAGAAATTTCAGAGAAGTGAGACAATGCGAAGTCTTCGTCTATATCTGTGTGCAAGTCTTGTGAGGTACTCTTCTCTCTCTCTCTCCCCTCAAAATCAGCGGAGCAGTGAGCTTCTCTCAGACTCTCTCTCTCTCTCTCTCTCTTTTTCTCAAATTCACGTTTTAAGTTGTATCAGAAATGAAAGTAGTAGGGTCGGTCTTTGTAGCTGAAATTAATTAAAACAAATTACCTTTCTTGACAGTATTTGCATTTGTTACAGATGAAAAACAATTTTAGTTAATTAACCTTTTAATGGTATCACTTTCTTAGTTAATTGGCTGTAAAAATGGCTGAAGTTGACAGAATAAAATGAATGTTCGCACATCTCTGGCCAAATTCATTAATCTCTAAATATGTTATTTTCTCACAAATATTTGAATTATTTTGTTAATTGATTATTTTTGTAAAAAAAGAAAACTTATTTTTGTTGTATAAGTTAAACTTACCATAATTCCATTGGTCAAAAACTTTTAATCTTATGAGTGATTGAACATCATTTATTGTTATTATAATTTAACATAAACTTCTAAATATAAAAATAAGATTTTGGACAAAAATAGTTAATATAGATTAAAACACGCATAAAACACGCCTATTTATATAAATTTAACACATTCTTCTGACGCACGACTTATATAAGTCGGCGTGTCATTTTTGAAAAGTGATATTTAATTCCGACGTGCTAAGTCGTGTCTTTTTCAAAAAGTGGTATCTAGTTCTGACGTACTATCTGTTTAGTGATTATATATTTTTGTACTTTTTATAGTTTTACTTTTATAAAAATTAATATTTTAGATTTTAATAAAATAGTTATATGGTTTTCAGATTAACAATTTATAATGATGTTAAATCAGCATTTTAATTTTTTTGTATATTGTTTATTTTTCGTTCTTTTTAAAATTACCTTTCAAGTTTTTGTATAAACAGTGCAAATTCTCATGTATTTACATGCACAGAGCACGTTAATCAATCAGATTTCATAGGCCTGCTGGAAGATTTATAGCTTCTTTGGAAGAACATCTAAACTCCTTTATCAACAAAAAAAAAAACACAAAAACAATAAACTTTTTCTTTTTCCTTTTTACATGAATCATTATCAGTAAATGTTAAATTTTTGTTTCTTCCCCTATTTCTTTCTACCGAGAGTAAATAATGGTTTTTTCGCAACGTTAACTAAATGGCTATTTATGTTTTTTTTTTTGGTCGTGTTTATTTTTTTTTTGGTCGTGAATGGCTATTTATGTTTTACGAGTAGGTTATTATTTTCTCTCATAAAGTACCAGTTATGTCGACATTATATAATTATTAAGGTGTCAGAATCTGCAAGAAATACTGAAATTACAGTTGGTTTAAATATATTGAAAAGTGAACTATTTTTTTTTTGTTCTTTTTCTTCTTGTGGTCTACTTTTGCTTTTTACATTATGCCATACGATAAGAATTATTTTGTCTTTCTTCAGATACATACAATATTCTAATTGGCAGAGCAACTCAATTTGAAATTTAATTTAATTATTGGAATGTAGATGTATGAATCTGTTGTCATCTACAAACGGTTACAGTAACTGATAATAAACCGATTGTAAAATTCATATTTCCTTAACCTTATATGTTGAATCCACTACTACACTACTACTTCTTGTCTAATTTCGTAAATTTTATTAATGATTTATACGTTTTTTTTTTCTTTGTCAACTAATGATTTATTTGTTTATAAGACTAATATATAGTAGTTTCTTTTTTTGTTACATTTTGTTCATGTTTATTATTCTTCCTTTTAACACGTTGACGGTATGGTCTGCAAAGAAACGGTCACAAATAAAAGGGATGTGTTGACGACTAAGACTAGCTTTCGTCATCATCGATTGACCGTCCAGATTTTTTTGTCTGCGTGGAGGTTTCTTTGTACACCACGTGCCACGAGTCACCATAACCTGACCAGTAAAAAAAACACATCTTTATTACCTCCAAGTTACAGCCATCATTTCACTTTCTGTCGTCTTCTGCTGACTCAGATTTACCCTTTTGTGCTCTTTGTACGCCGACACGTGTAACGTTCGCTTTCCAACACGTGTCAGGTGCGTTTCAGTTCCCAGGCTTGTTACATGCGTTTTTTTTTTTTTTTTTTGTGAAAATTGGAAATAAAAGATGTTTTGAATGTATATTTAGTGATCTATACCTTTTAGTATTTTGAATATTTTTGGATAAAATTAACCTTATATAAAAATTTATAATAATCAAATAATTATTTAAAAATTCNAATAAAAATATTAAAAATTGAAAACAGTATAGTGACATTTTTTTCTTTTAAGTGTTTAGAAAAAAAATTTGAAAAAAATATATTTAATTTTTGTTCTAAATTTTTTAGAATCTGCATTATACGTTCTAAATTTTTCAGAATCCATGTTTTATCAATTATACATATTCTAAAACTTTTAGAATGCGTTTTCTAAAGTTTGT
>OVBJ01000995.1:0-36589 GCA_900406535.1 Noccaea bulbosa | reverse complement strand
TACTTCATTTTGGAGTCAAATATGGGGCAATACATTGGAGATGCCCTAATGAAGAGAGACAGAAGAGAGAGACCGATCAGTGAAAGTGCTGAGATTTTTATAATCGAACTAGTATCAAGACAACAACTACCAAAGTAGTTAAAAGTGATTTAACAAAATCGGAAAATTAGAAAAGGGCAAAAATACGTGGGACCCACAAAAAGTGTGTCGCTTGGCGCTCTCTGTCCTCCACTCCATCTGTCTGAAAGAGTGAAGATTTTTGGTAATACGTAGGTGGTAATTTGGTAAATGGTATGAGAGGAACAGAGAACGTATAAGCTATAAACAAATTTTATTTAAATAACAGAACTTGCATTTTGCGCGAACCATTTCAAAGCTTCACTGTCTTATTCATTTTGTTTTATGACACATATGTTGACCGCATTGGTTTTATATGTCTGTTTGATTTTAGTAATGTACTAGTAATATCATTCTTGTTTTCCTCAAATACTATTGTTAATAATGCCGAGGAAGTATATACACTCAAATTTTTGAATTTCTTTATACCAATGGTTTCAATCCCTTGCGTTAAAACAGACTTAAATTCTCGAATTCTATTCATTAACTCTTCCCTATAACCCACCATCATTTCCCATTTGTCTTCTTCTCTTGTTTGCATATAAAAGTTAATGTACTACTGTTGACCATTGGAAAAAATTAGTACAAGAGGAAAACAATGTGCAATTATTGAGAGTTTGAGACTAACAGATCACCTCAGAATTTATATCATACGTTTATATGTATACATTTGCCGACAATCGACAAATCTATCTATATATCTGTACGTTAAGTCGAGAAAAAAAAGAAATACGCATTTGACAATATCAGCCAAAAAACTCAAATTTAAATATTAAGAGGAAACAAAAAGATGAAGCCACAGTTTTATTTATACTTTACAAGAATAAGGAAAAAAACTTTATTAGTATGTTAAAGCATCATATGTCACATTCCTTGTTATGTTGCAAAGCATTCTATGTACTGTTTTCTCCAAATCAAATTGGGCTTGCTATTTTTAAGAAAATCATTATTATAAAGTGTCGGTGCCACATGTATTACCCTTTTATTTTATTCCGAACAAAAAAACAGAGGAAAAAAGCATTTTAGTACTCTATAGACAAAAATATGTTCGGATGTTTAAGTCGATTATTAATAATCTATTTTCAAAAACGAACTAAAAGCTAGACTAATCTTTAATAATTATTATAACTTTTTCTCTATTGTTGACAACCACAATTCACAAAATCACCTTTTGGGTCTCTTCGTTCCTTCGTTATCGCACCGCCATGCAAACATTGTAAGTCTTTTTGTGTCAACTTAAGCCCACGAATTGTTGTCACAAACAGTTCAACGAATATAAGACAACTGTACTAGTATATGACAGTGCATGTGCATCAGCAAATTAACAGCGCGAGGGTAAATTGATAAGGCGATTCGATTTGCATTAACAAACACTAAACAAAGAATATATGAATCTGAGATTAAGACTTCGTTACATTTTCAATGATCGGTTTTAAATCAGTTTAGATTGATTTGGAGAAGTATAGATTAAAAAGCAAAATAAAATACAAGTTGGAGTATGACTAAATTAATATAGATATACTAGAAATCGAATGTGCATCATGAACCTTTATAATATAGAGATCGGTGATGTTTATGGACTTAAATCGTGACATGACTCCAAACCACTAATTTATATATTTATAAAAATTGATGACAGAACATAAAGTTTGGCTTCATAGCTAATAGTGACATTTTTGTTTTAGCTTCTGGTCCCCTTCAGTAGTTGTTTTTTTGTTGTTTCAAGTTGGTAACTGCATTCAATATAAATTGGCTGTTAATATTGTTACATTCAGACGGTAAATTAGATATTATTATTTAGCAAATATTATGTTTTCTAATCTCGTCTAATTATGTTTTACATGCAACGGTAAACATGAGCACATGAATTCATAGATGGGATCAGTTTTGATCAAACCTAAATTGCACACTTACGAAACTTGGTATACACATGAAAACGAGCTGAGTTACCAACCCATAAAGAAAACATTTCAAAAACTAATTATTGTTATCAACTAGTTATTTTTTCTCAACTCTGCTAATCACTCTGACAACGTTTGAAAAAAGCGTTACATGTCTTTCTTTTTTTTTTTTTTTGGGGTCAAACCATTCCTTCTGTCTCTAATTTACGTAGACACCTATTTTTAACCCATGTTTAACTCTCTTTTTTTCTGGTTAATTTTTTTTTTTTTTTTTGAAATACAACAGACCCACTAAATATCAATTATAACCTTTCTGATATCGCAATAATACTAACCTTAGTTTGATAAACAGCAAGACAAATTTTACATTCAAAGGATTTTATGCAAACAACAATAACCCACTTGTTTTGATGGGTTTCATCAAGAGAAACGGCTCTCTCTTTTTAATACATGTAAAACATATTTAGAATAATACTTACTATAATTTGATTTAACCAGTACATTTTCTCTCACTTCATATCCGAAGGTTTCATCATGGAAGAAAGGGTTCAGAAACTGAAAGCTTTAATCAAGAGACATGCATAGGAGGAGGATCAAGATCAGTCTCCATCAAACCAGCTTCTTCTGTCTCATCTTCGATTTGGCCGGCCTCTTGACCGTTTTCTGTGTCAGAACCACCGAGTCTTTGTTGTTCCTCAGGCGTAGGAGTATCTGCAATAGCATCACTCTCCATCGCCTCTGTTTCGCCTCTACCTCCT
Organism: Noccaea bulbosa; assembly: GCA_900406535.1. Lineage (NCBI taxonomy): Eukaryota > Viridiplantae > Streptophyta > Magnoliopsida > Brassicales > Brassicaceae > Noccaea > Noccaea bulbosa. The sequence goes on along the minus strand of OVBJ01000995.1, from coordinate 33,813 downwards.
TCAGCTTCAGCTTCACTATTAGGGACACCAATCTGGTTTCCCTCTGCTTCCTGAGATCCACCTTTGGTTTCTTCTTTCTTAGCACGTTTCGCTTTCTCGTTCGGTTTAGCTTGGTATTTGGCCTGGACCTCAGGTGGCAATAGTTCAACAGGGACAACCCCTTCGATTCCAAATTCAGTAAACTGTAAAAACCAAATTAAAAAAGTTTAAAAAACCAATAAAATCAAGCATTGAGAAATCAGAGTTAATGAGTCATGAGGAGTAAGTTAGGTACCCTAGAAAATCCTTCCAGGTCTTGCCTAGCTGCAAACCGAAGACCTTTCCAGCAGTAAACCTTTCAAGACAATAACAATCAATGAGCTGTGAGACTTATTCAATGAGCCATCTTAAGAAAAAAAAGTTGCAAGTCAGAGGAAATTTATATACTCTGTTATTTTTATGATGGTACTCATCCTCTATCCCAGCTGATGGGTCCATCTGAGATTTGAATGAAAACACCAAGTGGGATGTTAAGACATTAGCCATTTGGGAAAATATTGTTTGCCAGAAAATAAAAAAAATGCTACGTTGTCGTACATCATCTGCTAATGGTTTCCAGTAGTCGGCAATGGCAGGGGTTCGTACACGTTGAGAATCAGTCAAAGCATTCTGTCATGACATCAGAGAGACAATTATTGTAGACACATAAATTAAGGTCGAAATAATATCCGAGATTAAGAGAGTGGAATAGTATGTGGCATCGAGATAACAACACACAGCGATGCAAGAAAAATAATACATACCGGATTTTGATCGGCCCATCTCCAAAGTTGGGAGAGTTCTTTATTGCCCAATCTCCATCTTTGCCTCCTGTGAAAGCAAAAGAGAACCCATAAGGAGCTTAATACTCTTTATTTAGATTTACTAGTTGCTTCTCACTTGCAATGGACTATTGACTAGAGATCACCAGGGAGAAAGCTGAGAGATAACTCTCTGTTATGCCTGTCAATTTCTTGCACATAAAGTATTCTAAATTTCTAAATGGCTGGCACCGCCTAGGCAGTAGGCATGTGACTACATGAGAAAGAAGCGGTAAGATAAAACAGGTCAGCTTTTCCCATACCGTTTCTTTTGCCCTGCATTAGGCGATTTCTTCTCTATCGGTTGCTTTTCAAATGGTGGGCATCCATCACGTTTCCACCAGACCTGTTATTGTATGTATTGTAAAGATCATTCTCGATGTTTGCCTTCAAGCCAGAAGTAAGAGAGAGAGCAGTACACATACCCAATTCTTTTCGCGCTCCAGTATATGCTCAACTGCACGGAGGAATTCTTTCCCTTTAGGCGGCGTGATCTCAAGCAATTTCTTTACGCGATCCTCACATGACTTAATTTCCTCCTTCTAGGCCGAAAAGACAAACCAACTATAGTTTTAAGTGACTATGCACAAACCCCATATACTCGTATATAATCTAGGTTTGTCAACCTTTGAAGCAAAGCAAGAAGGCATTTTCTTAATGAAAAAGCAAAAACACTAACCATGGTTTCAGATGGTAGATCTTTGTCGTTCTTCCCAGGTGCCTAATACGAAACAGGAGTCAGTTATACCAGAAGACTAGAGAGAAAGTAGTTCAATGTGCAATTCTTGAGAGATATATACCCTCAGATAATCAAACAGAATGAGGCACTGGAGAAGAATATGTCGTCGGAAACTCGAATCCTTTAACTGTGACCAAAAGCGACAAAAGTGTGTTAAAGGCTAATTTCGTAAGTTTCAATTGTGTGTCAACACGTTTGAAATGCATTCTACACAGAGAAATACAAAATATATTATATGTGTGTGTGGTATGTGCGTGTGCATCCACATCGTACGTACCTCTAAACCCATCAATTTACTACTTGTTAGGTATTTTATATTAAAAGTTGCTGCATCTTCCTCCAAACTATTAGCCTCTCCCTCTTCTTCGCTTAGTGGTTGAGCATCAAAGGTGTTTAATACAACCTACACAGGCAGTTCAAGAAACGAGGTCTAAGATCAATACCATTGGCATGAGATGTAAGAGACCAGGTTATGCATAATAGCTAAAATCCATAGATCACATACCGCCAAACTAGATGAAAATTTCTGCCACTTGGTAGGTGTGGAAGTAAGAGAAGCGGGATTACAGAAATAGTCCTGGAATTGAAGCAAATTCTCAATAAACTAACAAAGGAAAACTGCGATGCTATTACAAGTAATGAAGTTGTATGATAAGCAAACAGAACTTCTATGACATAACCCTTATGATAAAGGTGGAACAGAGTTCCCTACAAATTTCATTTAATTAATATGTACCTGTAAACTCCAAAATGTCTTATAGAAGTTGAAATCTACAGAAATGCCTGAGAAGCAATGGCATAGACAGAACAGGTAACACGTATTAGAATAGTCTAAAGATATAAGGAGCAGAAACCATCAGATAAGAGTTTACTTGCCATTTGGAGGATCTTTTTCATATTTGGTTTCATTAGATGTATTAAAAACGCCTTTTATATTCACAGCTGCAAGAATAAGTTAAGCAAGTTAGAATTAATCAAAATCTAAACATTCACATATCCAAAAATCATATATGCAATAAATTACGAGAAACCCTTCTTACCTGATCGCTCAGATAGCGGAAAAAAGTGAGCCAAAAACATGAGAATTCTTCCACAAAATACAACATCATTGGCCTGTATGCCAGATTGGGAAAGCAGAAAAGGAATTGACAAAGAGTGTAAGTGTAATATAACTGAAAAAACAGATTAATGACTAACAATAAGTTCGAACAAAGGGAACTAGAAAAGGGTGGAGATTAATGAACCTTTGAGAGTCGTCGGAGAAGTTGGTTGCAAGTCCTCAACATAACAAGTTTTCCGCGTGCGAAAAGCTCTTGCTGCAAATAATTGCAACATCCAAGTCAAAAGAAAAGATACTCATATAACTTATACAAAGAGGACAAGTTTGATTTCATCTAAGACGTACCTTGCCCAATATATCTTGTTTGCCTTCAATATAACCAAAAACATCTTTACAATTCTTCATAGTAGACATTTCAGTCAAATCCTCCAGCAGCTGGAATATCATGCCACCTTCTACATGCTCTTTCTCACAAAGAAAAAGCACAACATCTAACAAACCAATAGGAAAAAGAACAGGAAGATGGTGAGTGGTTGGACAAACGTAGTCAGCAACAATCAACCACAAGATAATAAGCTATAGACATAATAGACTATATGAGAATCACACACTTGCACCTATCAACGAGCTATGCAAATCAGACAAGACAGAACGATTTGAAAGAAATTGCTAACCTAGAAGATGAGGAATCTGTCCATGTATATTTCCATCATCATCATCGTCAATCAAGTGACCATACTGCATAATTTGCTCTCCTGATTGCGCAGCAGACGCCTGAACCCGAAAACACAAAGAGAAATCCACACAATAAAACAACTGACTACATCAACAAGCATATGCAAATAACGAAAATATTTATTGGAGAAACAACAGACCACTAGCTCCTGCAGCAACGTCCGGAGCATGTTTTCAAGCATTTGGTTTTCATCTTGGGCTAGCTTTGTTTGTTTCTGTAAGACCAGGTAACATATATTAACAGTCAACTAATAGAAATGGAAACATTCACTACAATTACTCAAAGGAACCAACTCAAAGTTTGAGCTACAATAAACTGCATCAATAACTATAATGCGACTCCATGTAGACATAAATATGGACTAAACTTCGCAAAATTGACGTCACAGATACACTGAAGAGTGAAATCTTCGATTGTTGAGTTACCTGAGGCTGTATAAACTCCTGAACAGTCTTGAGCGCAAAGGTTTCAATTGGACCTCGCTGAAGTATAGCATCTCTAAATGCATCCTGAGAAGAACCATTACACAATTCAACTTTAACGATTAACACCATAAGCAATTTGAATCGAAATTTGTTAATAAGGTGCCATACGGTCAGTGCTATAGATTTGACAGCAACAAAGTAGCTAAAAGTCGTGTTTTTCGGAATTTTTCTTCCAGTTCCCAAAATTAGGCATAATTACTAAAGGGTTGTAGAATACCATTCTGAATTGAACAGCTTCGGCCTTGAATTGCTTGCCTGCAAATTGGTAAAGGAAAGCTCTTGAGTCCAAAAATTTAACCGGATTTCCGCTGATGGAGAAAAGGAGCAAAGAAGATGAATCTACCGATGACAACAACACCGGAAATTTGCAACCGGCGAAAGCTTTGAGCAAAGAGCGACTGGAATTATGAGTCGCCGGATTTTAGGAAGATTTGAAACACTGCGACGCTTTAAACTGAATCGAGGACGAAAGTTGAAGCAGAGAAGAAGAACAACAGTACAATTTAGGGTTATTTTTTTATTGTTTAATAGAAGTAAATTTTTATTATTATTTTATTGGATGGATTGGGCATTTTGTTTTGTTTTTTAATTTCCTAATGTCCATGAATGTCGAATGAATTTTTCTTTTTTTGGGTATCGATATCGATATCAAATTGTTAGAGTTTTTTTATAAGTTTTTTTAAAGACTACTTTAACGAATCAATAGTTTGTTATATTATGTATTAAACCAAATTTAAACAAAAGTAAGCAAATTAATGTGTATATTAAATTGCTTATAAAAAAAAAAATCTAAGTGAATTGTATTGTTTTATTAAAAAGTTATAGAGGCTTTATTGGTAGTCAGTGATCCATTGTATAAATGAAAATCTCTAAATAAATGGACCTAAACGGAAAAAGTAACTTTTTATTTTATATAATTATTAATAAAAACCATAAATAAGAAAAAAACTAGAAACTAGACCGGAACATATATATTATTGAACATCTTTAACTATTATAAATACCTAACTATTTGGGTGTCGATGTAGATCTAACAAAAACAAAAAATCTTTTTGAAGACTTTGCAAAACATTGATCTTATTCATGGAGGTCGTTTTCAAACTCATAGCGTTCTTACTCACAGTTTCTGTGGTTCAATGCGGAGAAACTGCAAAATCTTTGAAATCCTTTAAGGTAAGTCTAAAGACGATATTATATTATATCCGTGTCTCAAACTTATGTTATGTATATCAATTTATGATACTGATCTCAAAAAAAAAAAAATTCATAGTTAAACAAGAACATTATATACGATTGTGTGGATATATATAAACAGCCTTCATTAAGTCATCCACTACTCCAAAATCATAAAATTCAGGTATTTTGTTCATTAAACTTTTATGTCGTTCACTCGTGATTTTATCTTGATAACCTTATTCACGTTTATATTGATTTGTAGTTAGAGTATATATGAAGCATTTAGAATATCATTTCTTACATTTTTCTTAATTCAAATAAGATTACTAATCTCTACTTTATTTTTTGCATATTCTAAGATTTGTTATAATCATTTAAATAGACACTTTTGAAAGTAAAATAAACAAACATGTATAGTGCAAAAATGTATAATATATATATAATATGGTTTATTTTTCATTTCATATAATTTTGAGTAGTTGGAACCATCTTTTTCGATCTCCAAACCAAAAGATGGTATTAGAAGTGAAAGTAAGGATACAAATTCCATCGAGTGTCCAAATGGAACGGTTCCCATAATGCGGAATACAAAAAAATATGTCGCAAATGCTCAATATTGGGCAGAAAAACATTTCAATCCACTCACAGTTGAAAGTCATGGAACACATGTAAGCACATATATTTGAATTACTTATGTTTTAAATATGAATAATTTGAAAATGTGTATTATATAGTAAACCTAATATCACTTTGGATATGTGAAGATCGCTGGAGTTAGATCACAAGGTGAAGGTCCTTACCATGGTGTGGCAGCTTGGATTAGTGTACATGATTTGAATATTAGTAGAGACCAAACTTCATATGCAACTATATACGTAGGAAGTGGAGTCAATAATAAAATTAATTTCATCCAGACCGGTTGGATGGTAAATTATTATCAAGAGTATTTTAATTTGCAATTCAATTTCTTGAATATAAATTGAAATTCGAATGCACTAATTTTACTCATAGGTGAATCCAAATTTATTCGGTGATGGACGCACATGGAGTTATGGGTTCTGGAAGGTAGATACATATATAGACTTTTAATATATTGATAGAAAAAAAAATGAACAGAATTATTATATTTTATGTCCTTTAACGTACATTGGTTTTAACATTGTTTTTATCCATCATATGAATTATTATATTAATATACTTAAACTAAATAATGATAGGGTGCCAATGGAGCGGGTTGTTATAATACGATATGTCCTGGTTTTGTTCAAGTCTCAAAAACTGATCATTTAAGTGGACCTTTCCCTTATCCACCTAAAGGAGGAGAAAGGGCTGTTTATACAAGTATTTTACAGGTAATGTATATATATGTTCATGTTAACAAATCTTTTATTTTGGTGGAATATCAAATCTAATATGATGTGTATTTTATTGATATGTTAATCGTATATAAAAGGATAAAAAGTCTGGAAATTGGTGGACAACCGATGTAAAATACAATGCACCGGATGTATATATTGGTTATTGGCCAAAAGAACTATTTGACGTAATAGGTAATGGTGTAGATATGGTTGGAGTTACAGGAGCAGTCCAAGCTTCTCCTTCTGGTATAAGTCCACCAATGGGTAATGGTCATCTACCAACTGAAGATGAGAAGAAGTCGGCTCGCGTCAGAAACCTTAACATCATAGATTCTAATTTCAAGGTCCAGAGAGGTGACAAATATAAGTTAGAAAAATTATTAGACAACGACAAATGTTATGGTTTAAAAGATGGGAAGAAAGCTTGGTTTAAGGAACCCAATTTGTTCACATTTGGTGGACCTGGAGGAAATTCCTGTGGAATTTAATATTTACTAAAATGATGTTCTTTGGTTAATATAATAATTAAGTAATAATTGGAGTTGAAGTTTCATGTTCAAGTAAAATATCACTAATAAAAACGTGTTCAATATACAAAGTAAAGAAATAAAAACCCCGACAGAAAAACGACAAAAAGAGAGCCGAGCAATGGACCTAACGGTTACAGAGACACAAAACAACATTTGAAGATCAAGACGAGGCCCATTGTGCAAGAAACAAAGATCACCTGGAAGCAACTAAAATGCACGTTGATCGAAGGAAGACTCGAGATGTATAGGAGTAAAACGAGGATTCTCGTTAATCATACGATATTTTGGTAGGTTATGATTTTGAGTGCTTTGCTTTATACACGGAATCGGCAAATACTTTGGATTCACGTCTCTCTAATTTGCTTATATTCTTTTTAACGGAAGTTGGTTGTTAGAAAGTAACTACTATTGATACTGATCAGATCCTCGTCGTCGCTTTGTCCATTTCGTGTTCTTCTCTCCTGCGGTTGTTAGAAAGTAATTACTATTGATAGTATCAATTTGATACTGAGATCCTCGTCGTCGCTTCGTCCATTTTGTGTTCTCTTCTCCTTTTCTAATAATCTTTACATTAAATTATCTTCATTTTGTTTTATTTTCTCCTTTCACGTGGCTCTATTCTTCTGTGTTACCATGTGTTTTGAGCTTGATTAAACGTTTATAACTATATTTAAGACGCGACCATAAAAAAAATATATAAAGATTAAGAAACACACTATGAACAAGACGTTGTGTGCTCTCTTGACTGATAGTTGCACACTACTACTACATTATATGACCATGGCGTTTTTTTGTTTCTGACAAGAGTTAAGAAAAATAAAAGGTTACAGACATATCATTGACTTACACACTACTAGGTAAGCAGATAGGGAGATGGAAATACAGAAACCTTTAGATATCTTTAAGAACCCACCATCATATATCGGCAAGTTGAAACATACCGGCGGACACGGGCACCACTGGAGTCTCGCGACACCACAGTCGAATTGCGACGAAGACCAAGACGCAAAACATAACACCGAAGATTACTGAAAGTGTAATAACAAGGATTAGAACCTCGGAACGAGAAAGAGAATACTTGTAGTATTCAAGGTTAGGCATTTCTTCACCCATAATTTGTTTTGTGTGATTCTTAAACAAAACACTACGTCTTAATTTATATATAGACTCGGTAGACCGGTAGATGTGTTCAGTTTAAAAAGATGAAGAAGCGTTTTTAACTGAAACTCAACCCTAATAAGGAAAAAGCATTTTCACTTCTGATACATGAAGCCTTATCATATATCTATAATTCGCAGATAAACCACTAAATGTTTCTTTTTTATTTTTCCTGGATGCACAAGAAGCGCGTGCATAACTTCCATTCCATCTATCGGTGGTGAATTGGTGATAGGATATAGAAACTTCAAAAATATGGGGAAGAAAGACCGATGAAGCAACAAAAACTGACCCGCTGCAGAAGCTTTTGGTGCGTTGGGGATGAAGATCAACGACGGGGGACTCAATTCCGTGTTGGGCTTTTAAGCCCATCTTAGCATTAACTTTTTATACATTTCTAGTAGGCCGCACCTCGTCTAGTGGCTCATAAGACATGTTCTGTAAAATAGTAGATTTGAATGTTCAAAAAAGGGAAAGAGAGTAGATTTGAAATCGAAAAGGTTCGTGTTCTTGATTGTGTCTATCTTGGCTAGCTTCGAAAATTTGATAATTATACAAGACAGCAACTTTAAAGTTTTAATACATAAGATGGAACACTTATTTTGGGCCTATAAAGTTCATAGGCCCATTAACAAAGTGTCTAAAACATGTATTTTGTTTTATTTGTAAACTTCCGTTTTCTCTGCAATTTAAAAAGGAAAAAAAAAAGAAAGTAAACGCCATTATTGAAAAACACTCACCTTCTCTCTCACCTCTGTCTCTCTCTCTCTCTAGCTGTTCATCTCCCCAACCACAACAAACCAACTTGTTTTGCTTTGCTCTGTCCAGGGCAAGAGCATCCTGATTAACGCAATTCTCTTTTGTTTTCTTCTATTTTCCCTTTTTCTTAATTTTACTTGTGATTGAATATTTTGTCCGAAGAATATTTAACGAAAACAAAAAAAAATCTTACAGAAGCAATAACACCCCAAAAAAACAAATTCTAAAGCCTCAAATTTGGAATATTCCCTTTCATCTTCCTTTTTTTCTTCCTTGTGCCATTTCCTTATTGATCTAAGTGACCTCTGTTTCTGTTTTTGGTTTTCTCTCTTCCTCGTAACAGTAAAGGCGTCATCAGAGCTTGGAAAGGGTCGTCCTTTAATCTGATTCTTATTATTTCATCCTCAAAGGATTGAATCTTAACTTTCGCTGTCTTCTTTTTCGGCTTTTTCAAAATCCAGCGATGATGAATCGAATTCATCTGACGACTTCTTTTCTAGATCTGGTGATATAACACCAAATTCCGTAGCTCTGTTTTCGATTCTTTCAAGTAACCGAGAAATTTCGTTGCGGCGGCAATGGATTTGGACGATTTCCGGTCGATTATGGATAACGCAGGTGTCGACGTTTGGACATTTATCGATACCGCGATCCTCGTTGCGTCGCTTGATTACGGTCAAGAGCTGAAGCGGCGGAGAGACAACATCGTCGAGCGTCTGTACGCGACGTCGATGGCGAACAAGTGTAGAAACTGCGATTTCGGCGTCGCGGAGGCTGCGGTTGCTAGGGCTAACGGGAGGATTCACGAGGAGACGTTGGAGGAGGAGGAAGAAGAAGGAGAAGCAGCAGCAGGGGAAGAAGAAGAAGAAGAAGAAGTGAGAGAGAAATCTGTGAACGGTGACGACGATGACGATTTCGATCCGTTTGCTGGCTTGTTTGATGATGAGCAGAAGAGTATTCTCGAAATCAAGGAGAGGCTTGAAGATCCTGATCTGGTTTGCTTTCTCTCTCTCTCTCTCTTGAGTTGAGATTGTTTTCAAAGTGTGTTCGTTCGGTTTCAGTTTAAAGACAGAACAAGTGTTTTGTTTTGTTTTGTTTCGTGTTGTGTTTTAGTCTGAAGAAGCTTTGGTCGAGTTGCTTCAGAATCTGGAAGACATGGACATAACATTCCAAGCTCTTCAGGTAAACTGAATCAAATCCGAATAGAGCAACACTCTTGACTCTTGTTCAATTGTGTTGAAAGTTTATGACTTTTGGTCACATCAGGAAACTGATATTGGGAGGCATGTGAATCGAGTTCGGAAGCATCCATCGAACAATGTTCGAAGATTAGCTAAACAGCTTGTCAAGTTGCGACCAAATTCACAGATTTTTTTTTTTTTTTTTAATCCTGCTCAGTTTTTTCAACTACCTAATTCACTTGTGCTTGCAGAAAATGGAAGGAAATAGTAGACGAATGGGTCAAACTTAACCAGCCTGGTGATGTCGATCCTCCGAGTTTGATAGGTAAAAAGAAACAAACATTTCCTATCAATCTCAGAACAAACGTTTCTCCATCAATCTCTGAACCATCAATCACTTCAATGTAGCTGATGAGGACTCACCGCAGCAGAAAGCTCTGAATAACGGGAATCGCCAACAGGTAACTAGAAACCGAAACCGAAACCGAAACCTTTTTGTTACTTGGTTAGTCATTGAACTTCAGTTGTTATCTTTTTATCTGTGGCAGGTTCCTGATTTCGGATATTCACCGGTTCCCCAGAGTAAGTTATTGAACAAAGTTTCGATCTTTATCCATTCTTAACCCATCAAGCTAATTACTCTGTTTTCGACAGATGGGTACTCTGGTTCAAGCAAGAACAGTAGCATTACGCCGGAGAGAAAACCAAGACCTGTTGCTGCTGCTGCTCCTCCTCCTAGGAGAGAATCTCCATCTCCTGCTAAAGCTTCTCGTCCTTCTCCTTCTCAACAGATCAATCAGGTACATACATTACCAAACCGTATACTAAATAGTATCGGTGTTTGGAGTCTTGTCAATTGGTGATGGATTTTTGGTTTTTGGGAAATGCAGAGGGAGAAAGAGCATAAAGAAGTTGATTTCGACACAGCCAGGAAAAGGCTACTACAAAACTACAGACAAGCCGAGAATGGTTTTTAATTTTCGATCCATTTCTGTTTTAGCTTTTTGACATTTTGTACTCGGTGTTGGATCCTTTGTCTGACCGCGCTTTTGCGCGTGTTTGTTTTTGAGTCCAGCTAAAAAGCAAAGGACAATACAGGTGATGGACATTCATGAGATCCCAAAACCTAAGAAGGGCGGGTTTTTTCCGAGGAAAGGCGGCGGTAGTTCTCAAGGCGGCGGTAGACACTGGTAAATTATAAAAGTGAAACGAGGAAGAAGAGACACAACAAAAAAAAAAAAAGAGAAAAAGACAGAGGACAAAAAGCTCTGTTTTTTTTCTTGAGACAGACACAAAGAAGATGACAGTGAAATCTAAATATGTTTCAAGAATTTGGAATTAAGTTGGTGGGTACACTTGTTGTCCATTTTGTTGTTACTTACTATTATTTTTTTTTTCTGATAAAGAACATAAATTTTCGTGGATTTTATGAATAATAGATTTGGGAAATTCAAGTTTGCTTGCATTAGAAACTAACCATATTAATCATGTGATTATATTGTCTTGTTTTCTGAGAAAATGAATTGATTCTTTTGTTCAATCCAATATATATCTGATTATTTGACCTTTTTGATGTTTTTCTTTTTTCATGCAGATTTCACGGTTTGCAGAGATTTTGTGTCGTAATTAATTACGGCGATGTATATCCAAGTTCTATTTAGCGGGTCAATCTTGTGAATTATTTTTTAGGTTAACAGTCCCGAGATGAATTTACTTTGATGTTATAAAAGGATGAATGTAAATTTATTATGTCGATCTAATCCTTTTTTGAGAAAGCGAAAAGAAAAAACGGATTTTTTTTCTTTTTGACTTTGCTGTAACCTTGAAAGACACCCCGTTACGACGTCCGTCCACTATGAGATAATGAAGGAGACACATTTTTGTTATCTTTCTGACCGAATAATTGCGGATACGCATGAGCTGTTTTGTTTTAATTAATGTGTTAAAATATTTATACAGGGGATTTAATAATAATTAATACCGGCATACTTTAAGGGATCAAGATAAATATTTGGTTAAACAATTGGATTAGGTTTCTTTCTTTATTCATTTTTTTAGTACTATTATTGATGTGATTTTTTAGTTAAGTGTCCATTGAGAAGACTCAAATGGCAAAAATAATCCCACCAAGCAACTCCACATGTAGGCCACAATTTCATATGATTTAAACATTCACAAGAAAACAGAAAATAAATTTTTTATTTTGTATTTTTAAAGAAGTTTATAAACAGTCAGCAAGAGAGTATATATATATTCTTAATTAGGGCTAGTTGACGTGTTTAATACCTACTTATAACCAAAATGAGACCATCATCGTCTTAAACTTTCCAAATAAAATGTTTAATTTAATCATCACTCCATGGTTTATATATTAAAGTTATAGTATATCTCTTGGTAACCACGTGATATTTAATTATTAAATGACAATTAATGCAAGCGACCGCTTAGATAACTCATAACTACATTTCAACCAAAATTGACCTTATTTTTCATCAACCGGATTCGGTTTACCATAGAACAAACCTTAAACCGGCATCCACAATTTAGTTGACTAAAAGTCTAAAACACACTACTCTCACTCACTGGACTTCTGAATCTTTGACAAAAGAATATGCCTTTGAAGGCTTCTGCTTCCTACTACTGTCGTTCACAAGCTTTCTCTCTAGTTTCTCCATCTTAACTTCCCCACCTGCGCCTCTGTGATAGGCATCCAGAATTTGCAACAACGAGCTCTCTTTAACTCCCCCATTCATCTCTTGCTCCTTCTTCTTCTTCAGGTCGTCTCTCTCTGAATCAGAATCTTCATCCTCTGAGAGAGATGGTTCATACACTGGAAGCTTTTTGGTCGCAGGCTGGTTGGTCGTTGCATCAGAAACTGGACCGAGTTCTTCAAAAGACAAGTCTGATTCATCTTCTTTTCTAGACTTAGCAGCTGGTGAAGGAAGGATGTATCCAGATGATATTTTAACTCCGGGCATTACTTGTATCAGAGCCTGTAGATTTTCGTAACCGAGCTTGTCAATCGCTAAATGGTATCCGTATTCCTCCAAGAAGTCTTTCCTGAATCGAATCAGGCTATACCCTTCAGGATTTTTCTCTGTTATCTTCTTTATCAGCTTCTGACAATCAGCAATTGCATTGCTTTTGTAACCAACAGAAGAAACTCCAGCATGAGCAACGTTCTTGAACCTTTTCTCACCTTCTTGTTTCTGCGACTGTGGTTTTACACAATCCGAGAATATTGAGCTCAAACCGTTTGAAGCAACACGGTGGCTCTGGCTAGAGCCTTTGATGATGGTGAATGGTAGTGAAGAAGAAGGGTTTTCTGCAATCCATTTCTTATCCGATATTAGTAAGGTCACTAAACGAAGCATGCTTGATTCATCGAGCTGTTTGAGACACGAAGGTCCTTCCCTCTGCAGATTCTTAGCCATAATCTCCCTGACAAGTTGAAAAAAGAACACAGCATTAGCCAAATACTCTCTTCCCCGAAAGACAACAATGGCTAGTGCAAGAACCAATTGTAATTGTTATAAACCTAAGAATGAGAATGTAAGAACCTTGTCCTTGAGTGAGAAACAATAACGAAGCCTCTCGGAGAATTAATGAAAGATTCAACATCGCTCCAAGAAGACTCTTCTGCAAAAATGTCATGTACTTGAGAATCAACGTCGACAAGCTTCTGATTCCCACTCGAGTCACTGGTAAGCACTGTGTTTCTTCCCCAGAATTTGAAACTCTTCAGAAGTTGACTAAAAAACCCTGGAGTTGCATTTTTATCATAACTGCCTTCTTCATCAGTTCCTGCTTTTACCTCCCTTGCAGATTCACCAGCAAACGAAGTTAAGATTTGAGACATTGATTTTAAGTCCTTATCCCTATCCTCAGACTTACCATCACTAACAACTCCTTCGTTCTTGTCTCCACTTCCAGAAGCACTTTTGTTTTCTGGGAGATGCTCTGATTCCACCTGAGGTGGACCATACCACAGTCTTATTAGCTTCTGAAAGAAGTCATCTTCCATGGAAGAATCACTCCCTGCAACAAGAGCGACTTGATTCGTCTCCACAGGTTTGTCATCTGACCTGAAGTCCTTCTGGCTGACCAGAAAGGACTCTTGGGAACTCTCTGGTGCTTTCTCTTTGACACGTTTATCATTCTCCGTAACCTTTTCCTGCTTCTTTCCAAGTGAGTCATCATCTCTCCCTCTCCTTTCACCAGCAGGTTCTACATCACTAATAAGTTTAGGCGACGAAGCAGTAGCAGTTTCCTTCTCTTTAACCTTGGCAGTAGACAAGCCAGGACTAGAATCAACTCGCGCAGGAGTTGTTTTCTCGGCAACAGCACGAACAATGAACAAGCCATCACTTGCTGTATCAACCTGTAACACATCTGGCATTGATAGAAGAAACCGAGAAAACTTCTTATGTCCATAGAAATCTTTATCTATCGCCAAGTCGCTCTTGATCAGCTCAGCACGTAGCTCGGAAATAGGAGCTCCCTTGGGATATAATTTCAATATCAGACGAATCTTATCAACAACTTCCTTTGGAATCTGACGAGCTTTAACAGAAGAATCCGAACTAATGGATTCCGAAATGGAGCTAGACTCGGATACTTGTTCGATTTTCACACTAGACGATTTCGCAGAGGGGGTTGCAATTGCAAAAGGGTCAAGAAGAGGAACCCTGTAGTGACCATACCAAGAGTTGTAAGGACCATCTGGAGGCTGATTAAAGTGCTTACCAGTGACAGTCTCTCCTTTGATCAAGGCATCCCAATCCCACATGATCGAAGCAGCGCTACAGAGAACAGCGGGAGCTGATGGTTTGCTCGCGAGCAAGATGTTGTAGTTGCTCATCCTCAACCTGTGTAACACACTCGCGAATTCCTTGTCGTTAGAGATTAGAAAGAGATGAGCTGGAGGCGGATTCTGAGAAACCCAACACATGAGATCTGTGATCAGAGAACTATCAGCACTGTTATTCCCACCTGCGAGAATCGAAAGAAAGGAGTAAGCTTTCGTTTAAACAGAGAAAGAGGCATATGATTCTGGGGAAAAATCCGAACCTTGAGGAACATGAGTGAGGCTGATTCCGGTAGCGGAGAGAGCCTCTTGGTTTGATCTAGGGAGCTGCAAAACGTCTCCGAAGGCTGTGATTGCGATAGGACCTTTGATTCCGCTGTTTCTGATAGCTCCGGTGATGGATTGCGCTACTCTGAAGACATTGGCACCCGCAGGCAAATTACATTTCTGGAAGTCCCACCAAACCGAAACCTTTACAGATCGAGACTCTTCATCGTGCTGAGGACGCCTCGAAGAAGAATGGCTGGATCCGGAGCCGGAGCTAGTGGTCGTGGAAAATGTAGAGGACTGAAAGTTAGTGACGAGAACCGCGATCGGTCGACGGGGAGGAGTATGCGCGGTGGAGGAAGAAGAGAGACGGAAGAGAAGGGACTTAGTCGGTATAGGTCCGAATTTCATGGTCGGAAAAGTGTTTCTGCGACGGTGATGAAGAGACTCAGTGGACAGTGGGGAGAGGGTTTTAGGAGTGAGGGGGGAGACGAAGAAAGGAAAACAGTGCTTAAACCCTAATTATTTTTATCTATTTCCATTTGTCGAAAACAGAATCGAATTGAACCAAGCTAAACCGAAATGTTGCTAAACCGAAACAAAACAGCATACGACTTTTCAACATAAAATTGGATAAGTAATTAGGGTTCTCAAACATAGTTGGAGACTTTGAGAGAAAGAGACAGAGCGATGGGGGTGACGAAGGAGCAGGTCGAAGCTTCGCTGACTTCGAAACTAAAGCCAATTCATCTCGTGAGTTTTCTTCTTCGACTTCTTTCTTCTTTCAATTTCATCTCTTGATTGGGTCTTGTGTTTATTGTTGTCTGTTCATATATGATCTCTTGAAAAGAAAAAAAAAAAATTGAAACTTTTTGGGAGGAATAATATAAACGCTAATTGCCTCAGTAAATAACTGTAATTGGCGCGCACATAGATACACACATGTTTTTGTTTCTCCTTGGAGAAGATGGATTTGCAAACACAGCCAATTTGAGAATTTTTTCAATGGTCACTTGGATCGAACCATAAAGTTAAATAGCTGGATTAGAAAGAAGATGATAATGGGTATGTTGTCACAGTTTTAAATCATGGTGGTGTTTATGTAATATGTATTGTATTCCCAGCATATAGAGAAATTATCCTATCCATCACATGTGCTATGAAACAGAACATAAAAGGTGTTTGTTTGCGTAGTTTTAGGTGTAATTTGATACAGTGTGACATAAAATCAGGATCCATCATGATGTATTACCGTATTAGTAACTTAGGAGCTGAGTGTTTTTCTTCGGAATTTTTTTTTTGAATATGTTTGTTGTTTGTGAATTGGAAACTCAAAACCAAATCCAAAAGTGTGTCTGGTGCAAGGATATTTATATTCTTTGCTTTACAACACCTGAAGACTGAAGTTAAACTTAATCTAATATCAATCTGTTTCCCTTTGCATTCAAGTGTTCCTTTTTTACCTTCGATTCTCTATAAAATGCTTAAGAATTTGATCTACTTTTATAATTTTTTTTTACTGACATATTGTTGAATTTTGTGTGTACCAGGAAGTCATTGACATATCTGGAGGGTAAGTATATCATACACATCTTTAATTCATTGGCTTAGTGCACAATCACATGTTTCTTAATCTTAAGCTAAACTGTTCTGCAGTTGCGGAGCGAGTTTCGAAGTGGAGGTTGTCTCTGAACAATTCGAAGGGAAGAGACTGTTGGAGAGGCACCGTATGGTGAATGCTGCACTTGAAGAAGAAATGAAGGAGATTCATGCTCTCTCTATAAAGAAAGCTCAGACTCCACAACAATGGAAGCCATCTCAAGACTCTGCTGCTCAAACCAAAGATACCTGAAATTCTGTTTCAGGGCCCTTGTGTGTCGTGACAGAGAACAGCACGTGATTTTGTAGTTGCGAGTCTAGTAGACTATTACGTTACTAAACTATACTATACACAAATTGCTGCTTTGATATTTCTTGTTATCCTTTCGTCAGTACTCAGTACTAATCACAAATTGTGGTTATATTATTATATATTAATAACCAAATAGTAACAAGGAACCCTTCTACTAATCACAAATTGTGGTTATATTATTATATATTAATAACCAAATAGTAACAAGGAACCCTTCTATATATTAATAGCAAAAAATGGCACTAGATATTTGTGAAATTAGCGTAATTTTATTCAATCAGAAGAGCTAGTCGGGCACCTAATTATCATAATCATGTTCATGTCCAAACAACTGAAGCCTCTAATTATCTATATTATTAAAAACATTTCTAATTTGTTCAAATAAAATAAGCTTAATTCTCTCTCTGATTTGAAGATTCCAGAAAACACTTTTCATATCCACCAAAAAGTTTCAAAATTATAATTTCATCTGATTTTGTAAATTCTCGTTGGTCATCATAATCTTTAATTCAGGTTTTAATTGGTTACAAATGCGGAGTATGTTTTTTTTCTTTTTTTTTTCAAATAAATAGAGTCTGTCATGTTTATTAAG
Source organism: Noccaea bulbosa (assembly GCA_900406535.1). Taxonomy (NCBI): domain Eukaryota; kingdom Viridiplantae; phylum Streptophyta; class Magnoliopsida; order Brassicales; family Brassicaceae; genus Noccaea; species Noccaea bulbosa. Next base: position 16,214 of record OVBJ01000995.1, on the reverse strand, counting down.
AACTCGTCAGATTTTGTAAAACTGTCATTGGTCTTTAATATATTCAGTGTTTTTTTTAGTGTGTATGGTGGTGATGATAGATGCTAAAAGATAAAATAACCAAAGCTGTCTCCAGTCTCCTCCCCATAAAATTCACTCTCTTCTCCCAAATCCAACTTTCTTACCATCTTCTTCAGCTCAATTCCATTCGTTGGTGATTGTGTGACAACTTGGCAATGTCGAGTAAGCTTATCCATCCACCATCAATGGCAGCTTCACGAGGAGCAATCTCAGCAAGAACAAGAAACGCAAAGTTGTCACTCTCTTTCAGCAATCTTACTCGGAAAACAGTGAGTTTTAGCGACAACTCAATTCGTCTCAGACCCATGTTCATCGGAAAAGTCACAGAACAGAGCTCTGCTTCCGCCACAAACGAACTAGAAGAAGAAGAAGAAGAAGAAGAAATCACAGTTTCCCAGATTAAAAATGAGCTCTACGAAGCTCTGAAAGGTGATTAGATTAGCTCCTTTCATAATCATTAGGTGATGCAAAAGGTTGAATTTTGATTTCGATCCTCAAGAGTATGTAACTTTTTGACTAATTTGTCTGGGGATGAAAAGGGATCAACAGGGGGATTTTCGGAGTTAAATCGGATAAAAAAACAGAGATCGAGAGTTTGGTTAAGCTTTTGGAATGTCGGAATCCGACGCCGGAGCCGACCGGAGAGCTAGACAAGATCGGAGGTTGCTGGAAACTCATCTACAGCACAATCACTGTATTGGGCTCTAAACGAACCAAATTGGGTCTTCGAGATTTCGTCTCTCTCGGAGATCTTCTTCAACAGATCGACATTGCTCAGGTACAGTCATCAAAATCGGTTCCGACAATGATCTTCGAGATGCCTGGTGATGACGTCTGAATTAGTCTGACTTGTTTTTTTGCACTAACGAAGGGCAAAACGGTCCATGTCTTGAAATTCGATGTCCGTGGACTGAATCTACACGACGGCGAATTTAGAATCGTCGCTTCTTTCAAGATCGTATCCAAAACGGTACATTATGATAACAATTTGGGCGTTCTTGGTTTCGGATTGTGCGGAAAATCGCGTTTTGACGGAATTGCGTTTGTTTGTAGAGTGTTGAGATAACTTATGAAAGCTCAACGATCATGCCAGACCAGGTCTGTGTTTTTTTTTTCTTTCCCAAGCATAGTATAATTTATTTTTGGTTGGGGAAATTTGTTGGTTTGAATGTTGTTGGAATCAGTTGATGAACATTTTCAGGAAGAACATGAATCTTCTTCTGGGGATCTTCAACCCGGAGGGACTGTTTGAGATTTCGTATCCTTTTTATTAACATTCAGAAACGTAATCACACTAATAATTTAATTTATCTGGATTCCTTGATTCTGAGGATTTGGCAGATATTTAGACGAAGATTTACAAGTAGGGAGAGATGGGAAAGGGAATGTATTTGTATTGGAGAGAACAGAGATACCCTGAAACCTTTATACGAAAATGTTTTTACTTCATTTTTCAAACTCATTTCCATTAGAAGAAATTGCCTCTTCCTCAAGAATTTTGTCAGCTTTTTGTTAATTTGGTCATGGTCTGTTCGATCACATTAATATTTCCTCTTACAGAATAGAGTGGTTCATTTTGTGGGTAAATTTACTAAAAATAAAAATATAAATCGAGTGTTTTTTCCATCTTGTGGATATTTGTAACAATTTATAGAGATAATTGATTGCTCAATAGTACTATAGTGTAAATTAGTAGATTCCGCTCTAATTTCGGTTTCTCGTAGGCTTTGCTCGCAAAAGAAAATTGATTTGATCAACCACGTATGAGTCTGCGTATGTGAACAGTTTGGAATACTCCGTTATGCTCTGTTTTTCACCCTGTAATTTTGGGTCATTTTACTTCTTTTCATGCGATTTGTTTTTTAAACGGTCTCGGTTGGGCTCGGGCCTGTTTAAGAGTATTGGACATTCCTCCCTTCAATTCATCAATCAACAACATATGTACATTGGTTGTTCTGGCCCAGAACTCTTATCCATGAGGAAGACATTAGAATCTTTGGAAGATTCGACAGACAGTACAAAGTGTTAAGTGTATATACAATAAAGTTAGGAAATTAGATAGAGAAATGTCCGGCAACTAGTCGTTTTCTTTTGTTGTGTGTGGGTGTGTATGTGAGTTGTCCAATGGATTATTTTTCAAAGTATCCATAAAGTATTTGGACCGACCATTTCATGTTTTTCCAGTGGTGGGGGCAAATAATTAACCGGTAGAATATAGGGAAAACAGATTGTGATGTTTTCGACATTTTGCTGTGATTTGAAAGAAATAATATTCCCAAACCCAAATGCTAAACCAATATAATATACACGTTCCCACCTAAAAATAGAAGAATGGAAATGATTGGTAGTCTCCAAACGTAGGATTATGATTTTGAAACGTAATTGTCACTAATTTGACTGACTATTATTCTTCCACCTCTATATTCCATCCATCGCTAACTTTCAAAGTGGTTTGATGCCAACTGGCAACTGTTGCAATTGAAAAGCAAACCCCAAAACGTCATTTGTTTCTTAATTGGTGGATAATATGTATTTTTCATTTTACATTACATTTACTCCCACTGAATCCATCCATAGGGCTGACCGGCTAAGTGAACGTTCTATAATGTTGAATATAACAATATTGCATTGCAATCCGATTCTTAAGAATTTGTCCCATACAAATGAAAGGTTGTGCATCCAAACAATATTTATAGGGGAAAACCCAAAAAATGAAGCAACGACCAAAATAATATAATATGATTTTTTTTTTTTTTGCTTAAGAAGGACAAAAACCACCAGCATCATCATCACAAGAATCCTAAATAGAAATAAGAAACAGAGATAAAAACTAAAAGTACACAGAGACTCTTGACAAATCCAAAAGGTTCTAAAGAGACCAAAAAGAAAAAAAGGAAAAAAAAAAAAAACAACAACCACATAACAACAGATAGTTTATATTCCCCAACTCAACTAGGGAAATAGATTGTAACAAACTCACCACCACGAACGAGAGACGCAACCTTAGAAGCATTTCCTGTGAACAATCGATGGACCCGACTCATCGTACTCTCCCTTCGAAATCCACATCTGATTCACACACAAGCAAACACAAATTTTCAATATTTTCACTCTCAGGAATTGAGAAAGAATAAGATTTGATCGGAGCTTATTATTTTACCTGTTGGAAGGTGCTGAGGGATGCGAGGATAGATCCTCCGATCCAGACACTGTACTTTCTCTCAGGCGGTGCAACCACCTTGATCTTCATGCTGCTAGGTGCGAGCGCTGTGATCTCTTTGCTCATACGGTCAGCGATTCCTGGGAACATGGTTGAGCCACCACTGAGGACGATGTTTCCATAGAGATCCTTCCTGATATCGACATCACACTTCATGATGGAGTTGTAAGTCGTCTCGTGGATTCCAGGTGCTTCCATTCCGATGAGCGACGGCTGGAACAGAACCTCAGGGCAACGGAATCTCTCAGCTCCGATGGTGATGACTTGCCCATCAGGTAGCTCGTAGTTCTTCTCCACTGAAGAACTGCTCTTAGCTGTCTCCAGCTCTTGGTCGTAGTCAAGAGCGACGTAAGCGAGCTTCTCTTTAATGTCACGGACAATTTCTCGCTCTGCCGTTGTGGTGAACATGTAACCTCTCTCAGTGAGGATCTTCATTAGAGAATCTGTGAGGTCACGACCCGCGAGATCGAGACGGAGGATAGCGTGAGGAAGAGCATACCCCTCGTAGATTGGCACAGTGTGAGACACACCATCACCAGAGTCAAGCACAATACCTATCAGAACAAAAGAGAACAATTTTAAGCAAAGACAAGCAAGAAGAGAAATGTTACTCGAAACTTGCATGGTTTTAAAGATGAGAACAAACCGGTAGTACGACCACTGGCGTAGAGAGAAAGAACGGCCTGGATGGCAACATACATGGCAGGGACATTGAAAGTCTCGAACATGATCTGAGTCATCTTTTCCCTGTTGGCTTTAGGGTTAAGAGGAGCCTCTGTGAGAAGAACTGGGTGCTCTTCGGGGGCAACACGGAGCTCGTTGTAGAAAGTGTGATGCCAGATCTTTTCCATGTCATCCCAGTTACTCACAATACCATGCTCGATTGGATACTTCAAAGTGAGAATACCTCTTTTGGACTGAGCTTCGTCACCAACGTAAGCATCTTTCTGACCCATCCCAACCATGACACCAGTGTGCCTTGGACGACCAACAATACTTGGGAACACCGCCCTCGGAGCATCGTCACCAGCAAAACCAGCCTGTGCATATACAAAAAATCATGATCAGAGGTTTACACATGTACAGCAAAAGACGCATAAACCAGACTTCAGAATATATAAACAATCTCTTACTCACCTTCACCATTCCGGTTCCATTGTCACAGACGAGTGGTTGGATGTCCTCACCATCAGCCATCTTTCACTAAGCTGCAGAAAATGAAACCGTCGCAATCAGATAAGCTCAATAAGTAAAACAACAACACTGTATCCACGCTCAAGAATCAGATCGCAGCTTTGTCATACTGTACATATTCACAATTGATCAGATAAGCTGAGAAAACTGGGTTAAAAACTTCACAGATCTCAAAGAGAAAAGCACTTGAAATTCACTAATAAACATCGTCACCGTCGCAGATCGAAATATAAAACTAGATCAAGCGACGATACAAATAAAGCACGAAATCATTTCGAGATAGGCAGCTTCACTGGACTGAAAATCGAAATTATCGGCGACAGATCGACTCAAGCAATAAGAATCCCAGAAATCCATAGATCTAACTCATAACCCCTAAGAAATCAACGATTAATTCAGATCGATCCAACCAATAAACCTCAAACAAAGATATGAACAAATTTTCTCATAAAACTCAACGCATGCGTGACAGATCTAGCGAAATCAGTGTAGAGAAACAGCAATAACCAGAAGGAAATCAAGCGACGACGGAGAATAAACAGATCTAGAATCACCTTAAGATGATAAAGCAGAGAAGACGATTCGAGAAGCAGAGAGAGAGAGAGAGAAATGAAGCAGAAACAACAGCGGCCAGCAGCTACTAAGGAAAGTGAAACGAGTATATATGGTGCGAATATATAGGTAGGATTTTCCCTTCGTTTCACTCTTTCATTTTTTTAATTTTTAATTTTTATTTTATATATTTTAAAAACATTTCGAAATTAAATTAAAAAAAATGATGAGTGAGAGAAAAATGCTACGGTGACCTGGCTTGACACTTGTTTTAACTCACCGACGCTCTACGGCACCGTTAGATTGTCTATAGATTGATCTCAACCGTTGATATCAAAGATTCAGTTCAAATAAATAAGCCCGCGAGCCGTTACGGCTAAGGCTAGGCTCTGATTAGGATTTATCGGCTCGGCGTTTGTGGTTCGGACAGCGTTCAAATTTTATTCTCGATGATTGCAAAAATAAAATAAAATAAAAGATTGCTGACAAACGGAGGACTATATATGTGGTGGTTTCTCCCGTGACCGTCTACGGAATTTTAAATTTATCCTTTATGTTTCTCTTACTACGATCTCGTCTTTGAGAATTCAAACACTGAAATTAAATATTTGACGGAGACTGTTGGAAGTCTGGAACAAAAGAGAATTGACAGATATTTTGAATAGTTCAATTTTAAGAGTAATCAATTTTTCATGGTTCAAATTGTTTCATATATGAACTCTCTTTATTTGTTTATTCTATGCTATAATTTAGATCGTTTGGCTTCACAATTAACTTTGAAACTATACTGTACTTAAGCATCATTTTGAACCATGAAAATTTGAGTAATCCTAAAATTAGCAGAATATATGTAATCCTAATATATGTAAAATTTGGCCGAGAGTTCATACGTAAAAAAACAAATGCTAATCACCTTTTGGGATGATTAAATTTTTGATAAAATAATCTTTTTGAAATAAAGTTTCATATACCATGTTGGAAGCATGTGCTAGGTTCATATACTTTAACCAACAAAAGTTGGAAAGTGGTCTCGCTTGGTTGGCAGCTTCAATAATCAAAAATAGTTATGGGACTTTTCTAATTTATGAGTCTCAACATTTTCGTCAAATAACTTCACAGAGATAAATTACAAAAAACTGTTTTAAGAAAGGAGGATGTTAAAAAAAAAAGGGTAAATTCAAAGGGAAGCCAAATCCGTCATCATTTGTAGTTGTATTAAAAGGAAAGCTAAGTTGAGCGAAACATTTTCCCCATTGCCACTTGCCACTTTACAGTGATTGCAAATTTTGAATTGCATCTTATATATCGTGTGACTATGTACATGAAAATGTCCAGATGTCCAAAAAAAAAAAAGACATGAAAATGTCCCTGGGTTTGTCAAAATAAACGGCCCATATTTTAATGGACTGAAAGGATATCAGTAATATGTTTGGGCTTATGTATATTGCCGTTTTGGCCCAATAAAAAAACTTGAGACCCAATGATCCAATTATCTTCACCGAATAGTTGAATACCAACTCCATATATCTGATATCTTTCTACAATATATAGATTACAATCCGTATGAATATGAATCGTCAATCAGTATGTTTTATACGAATACGTTTGTCGAGGCGTGCATATGGATAGATTATAGATTTATGTAGGTTAGTATATATTATAACAGGAATTAATATATGTGACTCGAAATAATTGGGACCTTATTATCAAGGCGGGGTACACCGCACGTGTATGTGCACGTGGACAGGAGTACACACGTACGCATGAACACATCACATGCCGCATATATCCATCCTGATATACACATCTAGCATTTGTCACATCGTTTCGACCAATTTTGCCTTATTAATTTATTCAATCTCACACGCATGCTTTGATCAATACAGCGTTGCAAGTGACTAAATTCCAGTATCTAAAGTCTTGAGTCAATAAAACAAGACGTCAAAACAAAAAAAGGTTGTGAAATGGTTTTCGACAATAAATATACTCCGTAAAATTCACAAATCTTAAATATATTGTATTTAAATTAGCGGTGTGTCACCGTAAAGGATGGCTAACTTATTAAATTATGAATAGATGTTGAATTTGGACATAATTTCAATTCAGTTCAAGAGTGGTTTTATCAAAGTGAGAAAGAAAAAACATCTTAATGATTTTCCCTACAAAAATGAAATCGAATGGTTTTAAATTTCCAACATATAACAAAAAGAAGCTTCATGCACCAGCAAGTGATGTTTAAAAGTGTATACATTTTTTTTTGTAATACGGGGGCAAAACGAGTCACCAACGTTATAATATGTAAACGATACGAAGATCCATTTTGGGAAACTTTAGGTTTTATTGACGGACGATTTCTTTTACCGCTTATGCATGTAATCACTTTATAGCTTTAAGAGAGGGGAAAAAAAACTACTATCTTTAGCTCACGCCTAAATAATTTATAATGACGTAAACTAAAGTTGTAATCGAGACAAGAAACTAAATTTGAGTCAAGGGACCCTATTGTTCACGAAAAGTTTATATCATCACATGGATATCCAATAAAGTTTTTCAAAGTTTGAATGAGAAACAAATGAATATAATTGAATTTTAAAAATTATGCACAAAATATATACTAACCCCAATAAGAGTTCACTAACCCCAAAAAAACGTTCAATGAACATCTGACATACTTGGGAGATATCACATCAAATCCTCCAGTATATATCTGCAATCGTTGGTCCATCGCATTCACGACGACTACTCAATGACATTATTCGTAACAACTAAACAAAAAGGATAGATCCAAATTTCATCAATTATATGTATAAGTCCAATCTTAATCACACGTTTTAGTTATAACATGCATATACTATTAATTGATTCATACTTTTAACAGCTGACCATCCTTATACGCGCGCACGAACACACATTATTATAGTACTTGCCAAAGTCCATTATATGGATATTTTAATATTTCTGTGTTCAACGACATGTAATTTTTTTCATCCTATGCCTGATCAAATAATTCGCCTGATTGACCGGCGCAGGTTTTTTATTACAGGAACAAAATTTTAATATCAAATAGTTAAAACCATTAATCAGCATTAATAACTATTCTACCAAAGGAATCAGTGATTGTACGTAGCCTAACTAAATTGACTGGGACTTGTATCTGAATGCTTGTCACAGTATTGATATATACAGCATTATCATCAATCCGGATTAGAGTACGTAGTATACGAGTCGTATCTCGTATGAGAAGACTAAAATTGGACCGAACTTTCTTTATGGGAAAATCAAAAGGAGCAGTAGTAATTGTTTAATTACAGTAACTCTCCTCTTTTACAATTACTTACGTGCAATATTTTCAGTGGATCTTACAAGTTCCAATAATAAATAAAAAAGAGTAAAAAATACAGAAAAGGCTGATCTATCCACAGCATTTCCCAGAAATTAATAAGACTAAAAATCCCATTTACATAAGTTCATGCCAGTATCAAAAGTGGCAAAATTAAACCTTAAAAACTTACAAATATAAAAAATGGAAATTCATTATTTAAAGCTTTGGCCTTTGGGCTTCAAGGAGATGATCGAGCCGTAGTAGTACTACTTAAACCGATGTCGTTATGTTTTCTGGAAGGACCGGAAGCTGGAACCGGAAACTGACGTGGCAAAAACCCCAAGAATTGTACGCTTTTGTGATCTTGTACCTGATGATGATGAGGCGGCGAGACTACGTCGTTTTCTTTGCGAGGCGAACTCGTGTTGAACACGTTCGTAGTTCTTGCTCCATTGCAGCAACTTAAAAGGACAAGAAGAAGATCGAGAATAAAGATTGTTTTCGTCAGTTGACAGGTTCTTGATCTGCGGTATCGAGAAGACATTTTGTTGAACTAAAGATTAGAGACGATGAGAGATAGAGAGAGAAAGAGAGAAATAGAGAGAAATAGAGAGAAAGAGAGAGAGAGGGAGAGGATTTGTGTTTGAAGGATTGTTGGGTGGATTTATTTAATATTTAAAAGGTTTTTTTTATGTTGATGGGTGATGGAATGAAAAAGAGGAGGTTGTGAATTGCTGACAGCAAGAAATATGGGCACATCAAGAGAGAGAGAGAGAGAGAGAATGTGATTGAAAGATGTTGACCTGTGGTTCTATTCGTATGTTTTTTTATTTACTTATGGTTCTATTCGTATGTTTTTCCTATTGAGTATTTGTAGCTAAAATGGGAGAGCAAATAAATAAAATGATAAGGTATTTCTATAGTTTAACTTTAAGTGACAAGATTGTATTTTTTTATATTTTTTGTACATTTTGGACAGTTTCACCTATATCATCTAACTGTTACAGAACAGATGGTTTCTCTAATGTATAATTTTTATATATACATACCGAATCACTCTTTACCAAAAAAAAAAAAAATTGATCCTAAATTCCAAATTAATCTAACTAATCTAATCACTAAGAGTTTATTAGATTAGGGATGCTGCGACAGGATGATCTAAGCATTACTGTATATATATATTTTTTAAGTCAGTGTATACGAATCATTAAACAGTGCTACTGAATTTTGTGAAGACTGATAATTGAATATGAAGTTTGTCAAAATTAGCTATCTGTGAATCTCATGGAATGGGTAAAAGATGTTGTTAAGTGGAACAGTAACGTATAGCTCTAATATGACCCACAATAATTTTGTTGGGAGGGACACTTCTTTATAGCTATTTTTCGGTGCACGAGTAAAAGTATCAATCACATATTTATGAGATTTCAAATTTCTTAGAAAGAATAATATACGTACATTTTTGATTGGTTCGATAAGTAATATTATCACCTATATACAAAATACCTATGCCAAATGAAAAAGACAGAGGGGACAAGAGAAGAAAATGAAATCAAATAAAATTTAGTGGTAGGTCAAGGTATAAAGCCTTTTCATTTCATGTTATGTCAAAACTATTATATTCATTTGCTTAAATTCATATAACTTGGCTAAAAAAAAAATCATAGAACTCGACGACAAAATAATAATATTTATAATTTCATTGGTAGTGCTATATATAGAGAGTACTAGCTCTTACATCACTGTACATTTTTCACATATATTTTCAAGTTCATCGTATGAGACTTAACCGATTAACGTTTACTTTTGGTGCTTGTGTTATGTCATTAGAATACCAGTATTTTATTTTTGCAGTATAGGATATATGTAAATATCAGTACACGGTAACTCATTACAACTACTACACCACAAGGCACGGATCAACCAATTCTAATTAAATTTGTTTGCCACAAAATATCATCAACTGTTTATCTCTTGGACATTTTCCTAAACGTAATCTACTAAAAGTCCGTAGGTTTCACTAAACAATGCACATCTAATAAGTTGTATCCTCTTTTGGGGCATAAATATTTAAGTGGAATGACCATTTAACCGACAGGATATTAGAAGAACAGAATGAAACTGAAAATAAAAGGCAACAACAGTAGTTATGTCAGAAGAACAACAAATAAAAATCTAAAGATTGTCCAAGCGCCTTACCATCACTATTATTTCAGACTGTATCGACACTGTCGAAGTCTACTATTACTTTATCACACACCGAAGTGACGTAAACTAACGTTTGTTCACACGTTTTCTCCTACGAATCATCCTCTATGTCTGAAGAAGAGTTTTTTAACCTTAAGCTAAACTCTTCTCTCAAAAGTTTTCGATTCTCTGCCATACAATTATCCTTAACAAAAAACAAAACGCAACTGTAATATAATAATTCGTATTTTTAATTATTATTTTTCATTGTAATCGCAGTACTTATAATATACACACACAATCATTATTATATTCTTAAATAATCATCTTCTTACATAGTCAACGCCGATCGAGATTGTCCTTTTCAATCGCATCGTTGAAACGCTTAAACCTCGCACTCATCCGAGAGAAGCTAGCTAGTCACGAAGCTTACGAAAGTTAATGATCCTGCCTTTCGGTATATACGACACCAAAACGACAAACATTATTCCGTTTTGCTTGTGTTTATAAATGGGTCGGAATAGAGTCTCAGTTTAGTTAGGAATTTTCTGTATCGGGCCGGGCCAGAATGTTTTGAGTCCAGATTGACGTTCACTATGTTTATAATTATAATGGGTCGGACTAAATTGCTCATCCAAGATTTTATTTTCACTTAAAAGACATCATCTGTCAGGTTAAAACAAGAAAAAAATAACTGGAGATTATGATTCTTAGAATTGGTGTTAGCTTATTGCATTCTTCTATATATTCCGTGAAAATTTCCAAGTTTGTTCCTAAGAGTCAATCATCCTAATCTGATTTAGATGACATTCTATAATTGGTGAAACAGACTAATGCCACATTGCCACTAATTATCCTTCCCTGCCTTTTTTTTTGTGTGGATTTTTAAGGAAAAACTATATTCATTCTTTTTATTTGGTAACATAGTAGGAAGTTGTTTGTGGACATTGAAATTTTGAAGGGTAATAGTCAACAATAGCAATTAGAAGAAAAAAATCAAAAAAATCATGAGATGCATTTTTGTTCCACAGATTTTTGTTTTCAGCAATGTATCTAAAAAGCATTAAAACAAACAATGCAAGAATCCAGCAGAGAAATGTATGTTACAGTTGTCTTCTGTGAATTTAAAGAACATTGCTTATGTGATATTTAATTTTTAAACCATTTTAATGTTATTTTAACATTTATTTGTAGAACTTTCTATATAAGTTAATGTTAAATAAGAAAGTCATTAAAATAAATAAAAAAGATTTACTAGCAAATAAGAAAGAAATCTAGTCATTGTAAATTTTGTTTGATTATATCTCTTACAATGTTTTAATTACCTACCATTAAGACAAACAGAAACCTAACCAGCCTATCAGTAAATTTTGAATCTGTCAAAGGTTATAAAAAAAAAAAAATTAAGCTGGAAACAAAATCCCAAGCAAGAACCCAAATTACACTCCAGGTGATGCGCACATCAGTTTTCATGCCCACACCCGGTGCACATTAGCACCAGCCAATCAAAAACCATCATCTCTCCCTTTCTCCGGCGACTCTTCGTCGTCAGTCAGTCAGCAGCCATGGCTACGTGGAACATCTCCTCCCCCACGGCGTCTCCTTGCCGTTTAGTCTCCCCGAGGCGAAGAACGGAGGCTCCACCGAGACGACCCTCCTCCGAATCTCCACCATCTAAGAAGATGAGATCAATGGACGAGATAATGGCGAAATCCGTGCCTGTCGTTGCACAGGAAGAAGACGACAGCTACGGCCACGTCACCTGCGAGAAATGCGGCTCCGGAGAAAGAGACGACGAGCTTCTTCTCTGCGACAAATGCGACAGAGGATTTCACATGAAATGCCTTAGACCGATCGTCGTCCGTGTCCCCATTGGATCATGGTTCTGTGTCGATTGTTCCGATCAACGACCTGTGCAAAGTAGGGTTTTTCCTTTTTCGCTTCAAAGTTTTGAATTTCTCAATTTTCTCTTTTTCGTATCTTCTTCTTCTTCTTTTTTTTTTTTCAAATTTTTGGGGATTGTCTGCTTGTCCGGGTTTAGGGTTGTCTCAGCAGAAGATTTTGCATTTCTTTCGGATTGAGAAGCAAAATGATCGAACAGAGAAATCGGAATTGAGTCAAGGTACGAGTTTGTTTCCGGTTTTCATGATGTGAGCCTTGTTATAACCTGAAAGTTGTTGGCTTTGATGAATCTGAAGAGATGGTTTCACTTGATTAACAGTATGATTAAAGAGCTAAACTTTGGCCAATCATATACCCTAATCTAGTGTTATTAAACATTGATGAGAAGTAAACATATCTTAGCTTCAGGATCTAACCAAATTTTAAAAGTGTTTGAAATTGAGCAAAGCCAGTTTTTTTAATGCCTTGTTGGTCTTGTTTTTGGAAGAAGAGTCTAGAAAGCCTCGGAGAAGACGTCCTTTGACCGTGAAGAAGAGAAAGAGAAGACTATTACCTTTCGTTCCATCAGAAGATCCTGATCAAAGGCTTAAACAACTGGGCACGCTTGCATCTGCTTTAACTGCATTGGGTATCAATTACAGTGATGACTTGATTTATGTCCCTGGAATGGCTCCTCGCTCTGCTAATCAATCCGAGTTCGAGAAAGGTGGGATGCAGGTAACAACTTCAAACCTTTTTCACAACTCTTCTCATTTGAATTACTTCTCTTGACTGTGTTCTTGGTTTTGAATTCTCGCAGGTGCTTTTGAAAGAAGATTTAGAGACAGTGGAACAATGTCGAGCTATGCGTAAACGAGGAGAATGCCCTCCTCTTGTTGTTGTATTCGACCCGCTTGAAGGGTATCTCTCAGTTTAATCTGATCAAGTCTCCTTTCGATCTTCCCTTGAGATATATAACACACGTTACTGCATTTCGTGTATGATAACAGCTACACAGTTGAAGCGGATGGTCCAATCAAGGACTTCACATTCCTAGCTGAATACACAGGGGATGTTGACTACTTAAAGAACCGAGAGAGGGACGACTGTGACAGCATCATGACTCTCCTTCTCTCAGAAGATCCCTCTAAAACTCTTGTCATCTGTCCTGACAAGTATGGAAACATATCTCGCTTCATCAGTGGCATCAACAATCACCGCCGGTAAGCATACATTCGATATCTTTCTTTAGGTTTCTCTGAAGAAAGTTCTTAACTTTGAGAGGACCATCACATCACTTGCAGGTATGGTAAGAAGAAGCAGAACTGTAAATGCGTGAGGTATAGCATAAATGGGGAATGTAGGGTTCTTCTAGTGGCGACGCGAGATATAGCGAAAGGGGAGAGGCTCTACTATGACTACAATGGTTATGAGCATGAGTATCCTACTCATCACTTTCTCTGATCTTTCTTCAATTCTAACTGTTCTTCTTAGCCATTTACAGGTCGATTAGAAAAGGTAGAGCTGAATTGTATGGCCTTTTGGAGAGGTTATGCATTCTTAATCAGTGATATTAGTGATAGATTATTGGGGGGTTTTGGATTCGGGATTAAAGATTAAGATGTATGAAATGTCAAATGGCAGAATTTTCTTTTGGTATCAACAGATGTAATTCTTAACTTTTTTTGTTATATATTTGGAGAACTTCACCAACTTTAAGAGGTTGCCAAATTCAGTAATGATTTTATGTTCCTTTTTATAAATTTATCAAAATATTGGTCAACAAAATGAACAACAGCATCAAAATAAATCTTTGATACTTGTCTTGTACTTAGTTCAGTTGTAACCTAATAGTTTGTATGAATACAATTATTAACTAACTATTTCTAGGTTTTTTCAAAACATTAACATATTTTGATACTTGTACTTAGTTGTAACCTACTCCCTCTGTTTCAATATATATGGGGTTTAAGGTTTTTGCACACAGATTAAGAAGTCATTTAATTTTTGTATTTTTTAAAATAAAATATATATTATCATCAATTTCAAAACATTTCAACCAATAAAAAGGTAACCTGCAGAATATAAATAATCAAAAGTAAAACAAACACATTTAATTTTGCATAGAAACTCTAAAACCCCAATTAAAATGAAACAAAAAAAAATGCTAAAAACCCTTATATATTGAAACAGAGGGAGTAATAGTTTGTATGAACTATGAATACAGTCATTAACTAACTATATATTCATTGGGTTTTGTTTTAATCGCCGTTCTAGGTTTTTCAAAACATTAACATATTCTGTTTGTGCGTGATTAATCGATTTGACTAGGGTTGAACCCGTGCCCTGCACGGGTTGATAGTTTATGAATTTATATTTTTATTTAAAGATATCTATTTAACTATTTTAAAATTGTATGCGACGAATTTTTTATTTTGGATTGATTATATCTTTGTTTACAGTGTTGAAATTAAATATTTTAAACCAATTTTTTAAAAAAGTAAACAAATTAAAGCTTTGACCGTAGTCATAAATTAAATATGATACATAGATATATAAAATTCAAATGACTATACTATAATAAGATATATTTGTAAATGTTAACTTTTTGATTATGTTAAAATATTACATTTTTCTAAAAATAAAATTATAATATTCAAAATTTGGATTTAATATAAAATATTTTATAATTATGATTAAATTAAAATATATATTTATTCATTCTAATCATATAGTGTAACTGAAAGACCATATTAAATCGAGTAAAGTTTAGAATTTTTTTTACATTTAGATATCTACTAAATGAGATTTTCTATTTATATGATTGCAAATAATGTAGATTTGTTTTATAATAGATTTTTTAACCATCACTCAACAACATATCCGATGTAGAATTTTAACAGTTATAGTAATTTTTGTTGTTTTTAAAAATTCAAATCATAATATATATATATAAAATTATACTATTTTTATATAGATGATACAAATTATTTTTTTAAATAAAGTTAAACAGAGATGATAGAGAAATATAATAATTTTAAAAATAATTAATATGATATAACTGAATTGAATATATTTCTTATTTAGTGATTTTCGTGATGACCAATTAAGGAAAAAGAATAATTTTTTTAATTAATATTTAGTTTAATAAGAAATATTTGATTTTGTAATCATTATATAAATTATTCTAATTTTTTAAATCTTATTTTATAAATAGTATGACTGTATGAGAAGGTTCTTAGTGATGACACATCAGCATATCTTCTCTTTTAATATATTAGGGATTTTAGTAATTAATAAACCGAAAGAATGAAGATAAAAGTGAAAATTTTATTAAAACTAGGCGATGACCCGCGTGTACACGCGGATTTACATTATTATATTTTATATTTTTGAATTTATATGTTAAAACTAAATAATTTAAGTTAACAAAGATGCTATGTATTCCAATGTAGTTTTATGCTCTACTTTTTAGTTTTATGCTATGTTTTGTATTTTGCAAATTATTCGGTATTTTTTGTGAGCTATATATGTGACATAAAACATAAGCAATTTTTTTATTAGGGGTCGAGGAGGACCGAAGGGAATCGGGACCAACATGCATTTTCAAAGTGGTATTTACTTAACTATGAAATCGAGGGGCACTTGACCGAAAATCTCCACTTTAAGTCATCCCTTCAACGATCTGATCTAAATATTTTTCTTCTGTGTTTTTTTAAAAGTCGTATCTTTTTTTTTCCATTTAAAAAAAAAAAATATATGTATATTATTCCCACATAAGTGGGTTCTGATAAAAAA
>OVBJ01000994.1:0-36623 GCA_900406535.1 Noccaea bulbosa | reverse complement strand
TTTATACGGTTTATCCAAATCCAAACCATATGACCTATTTCGGTTTGGTTCAGTTCGGTTCGGTTCGGTTTTACCAAATTGAACACCCCTATCTTGATCCCACCAAATGCTCAATTTATATGATACAAGTTATTATCGCTGTAAGTTTTAACTCTTATCCACTACCAATTATAAAGGAGCAACTAATGGGCATGAAGACGTGTCAAATATTGATTATAATAATGATACTAACAATAATAGAATAAGGCACATACTGGATTATGATGACTTCGCTTTCATCACATGTTAATGATGATATTTTTGTGTAACTAATGTTTCAGCTTTGTATGGCACTATGGGTCCTTGGATCGTTAACAATTCTTCAGCGAAGTTAATTTTTTTTAAAAAACATAATTCCATAATACTAATGGTTGATCTATATAGTATGGTTTTACTGAATCTTGTTGTTCTGCTATTGGAAAGAAAGTTTGGGAACTTGAGTGTGCTAGCTAAAGAAGAATAACAGAAATACTATAAATATTCGAGGAGCGACTTAAAAGAACACTAATTTAAAAACCACTCGCATTTCAATATTATAAATACTAGAAATTTGACCAGCGCGATGCACGGGAATTTTAAATTTTATTATTTTAATTTTATCTATAAGTATTTTTTTTTAATTTTAAAAATTATATTGTTATACTACTGATCTACAATATTTTTTCGTATAGTTATTTTAATTTTCAAATTTGAAAAAGTAATGATTTTAACTATCGACTCTTATCCACACTATTATCTGATCATAAAATTATAAGTATACTTTGAATACTATTTTCTGATATATGAACTATCTTCACTCGATTTTATATACTTTGAATACTATTTTCTGATACATGAAATATTTTTATCTTTATTCGATCCTTACCTGTTATAACTCTATTATTTACACGTAATATTTTCTTATATATTTTTATATATAAGCAATTGAACAAAATTTTATACACAACTATGTAAATATATTTTATGTATATTTAGTTATTATTATTTATTTTAGATCTTCAAACACTAGTTTTCCTCTTTTTAATAAGAATTATTAATTAAACTTAAGAATGTGAAGAGATATTTTAAACGTAGAAACTTAAAAATTATTAAACAATTAAAAATAATTTTATTTTTTATATGCTACATAATTTAAAATGTTAATGTGTCAGCAGGTGAGAATATTTCTTTTTTATAGTATAGATTTTTATAAAGATTTGGCACGATAAAGAGAAATTTCAAGACGGTTTACTTGCGTTGGTTTATTTCGGTTAGCTTGTAATTGACGGTTGACTCTAAACCTTCCGGGATCCGGGACACAAAATAGAAAACCAAAGCAACCGTTGGAGAAAAGAAGAAGAAGAAGAAGAACCACCATTTTCATTTGTTCTCTTCCTCAAATCGCTTCACCATCGTGTTACAAATTTCAAAATGAAGCACGCGATGGTAATTGCTTGTGTAATCGCCGGGATTCTCCTCGGCGTGGTCAGTGAAGTCGACGGGACTCAGATTCTGTCGAAATCAAAGCTCGAAAGTTGCGAGAAGACATCCGATTCAGGGAATCTCAATTGCTCTACTAAAATCGTCTTGAATCTCGCTGTACCCAGTGGATCGGTAAGCAAAATCTCCCACAGATTTGTGTACATATATATTAAAAATTTGTGTTCATCAATTTCGTGACGGAATAAAGAGCGGAGGAGAGGCTTCGATTGTAGCGGAAATCGTCGAGGTTGAAGATAATTCGAGTACCAATATGCAGACCGTACGGATCCCTCCGGTGATTACAGTGAACAAATCAGCAGCATATGCTCTCTATGATCTAACTTACATTAGGGTACGAATTGGTTTGATTCAGAGTTGATTATCCATGGATTAGGTTAGGATTTTGGTTCCATTTGAAAGGTGTTTCAACAATTGCAGGATGTGCCTTATAAACCGCAAGAGTATTATGTCACGACTCGAAAGTGTGAGCCTGATGCTGGACCAGATATTGTTCAAATATGCGAGAGGCAATCATTTCTTAAACCTCTCTTTTTCTTTCTGTGATCTGTTTACTATATTTCTTTCTTGTTTTTGTTGATGATATAGATCTATTAGTATTGGGAAGAAATCGACTTGTTTCTTGAATAAGGATTTGTGTTTTCAAAGGTTGCGAGATGAGAAAGGTAACGTTTTGGAGCAGACTCAGCCAGTGTGTTGTCCATGTGGACCGCAACGAAGAAAGCCTTCATCGTGTGGAGATATCTGTACGTGTTTCTTCCGTTTAAACATTATATGTTTGAACAAGATTACGACTCTCATTTTTTTTTTTTTTTTTGTAACTTTGATTAGTTGAGAAGATGATTAAAGGCAAGGCAAACACTGCACATTGCCTTCGTTTTCCAGGTGACTGGTACGATTCTTTACATCGTCTCCTCTTATCTTCAAGATGCAAAATATGATTTATCACACTTTCTCTTCTTGATTTGTCTCCTCTAGGTTCCATGTTTTCAGCATTGGACAACGGACTTTAGGATTTAGCATCCGGGTGGAGTTGAAGACAGGGACTAGAGTTTCAGTATGTTTACTTCACTACTCTCTCTTTTTACTAGCTTTGTTCCAAGTTTTTCAGCCTAAAGATTCTTTTTTTTTTTTTGAATCGCAGGAAGTGATCATTGGTCCTGAAAACAGGACGGCTACTGCAAATGATAATTTCCTCAAGGTTAATCTTATAGGAGACTTTGGTGGTTACACAAGCATTCCTTCTTTCGAGGACTTCTATCTTGCAATCCCAAGAGAGGTAAAGAAATGCATGCTTATACACTTTTGACATCTTAAAAAGTTCTTCCAACTCTGTAAAATGCTTAGTGAATTTTTTCCAGGCAGCTTCAGAGGGACAACCAGGGAGTTTAGGTAGAAACTACTCAATGTGGATGCTTCTTGAGAGAGTGAGATTTACGTTAGACGGCCTAGAGTGTAACAAAATCGGTGTTGGCTATGAAGCTTTCAACACCCAACCAGACTTCTGCTCTTCACCATATTGGAGTTGCTTGCATAACCAACTGTGGAACTTCCGCGAGGTTAGTAGACTACTGTGCTTAAAAAGTTACTGCGTCATTGTCTTTCGCCGATAACAAGTCTCTATTTTCAGGCAGATATGAACCGGATAGACCGGCACCAAGTTCCTTTGTATGGACTTGAAGGAAGATTTGAGAGGATCAACCAACAGCCAGTTATGTTTCCTAGTTTATTGAATCAGTACAACATGGAAAGCTTTTCTTGTTTGGCTTATTATCAGATTTTTCGTTTGCGTGATTATTCAGAACGCTGGGCCACACTCGTTCTCCATTGGAGTCACGGAAACACTCAACACTAATCTGATGATTGAACTAAGAGCTGATGATATTGAATACGTTTTCCAGAGGTGAAAATTCTTGGAAAACTCTGATCATCATAGAAAGTGGAGTATGTAACTTTTATCCGTGGTTGCTGCAGGAGCCCTGGTAAGATCATAAACATTGCTATACCGACATTCGAAGCGCTTACACAATTTGGAGTTGCTGCAGTCACAATCAAGAATACCGGTGAAGTAGAAGCATCTTATAGCTTAACGGTAATAGTTTTAAAAACTGAAATCTTATCTGAAAGTGTTTTTTTTTTAGATACATTCATCGCATCTTGTTTCCTCCTTGCGCAGTTTGATTGCTCCAAAGGCGTGGCTTTCGTTGAGGTAACTTACTAACGAACTCTAAACTAATCTTCTAAGAAGAAGAAGAACTGTTAAGAGGAATGACATCAAACTGATCTTGTTTCAGGAGCAATTCTTCATTATAAAACCAAACGCGGTTACGACTCGATCTTTTAAGCTGTACCCTACGAAAGATCAGGCTGCGAAATATGTATGCACAGGTGATTTGACTTTGCCTTAGCAAGTAGTAAACTCTATTCTCTTTCAGTCCCCTGATACTGTGCATAAGAAATGCTCTGTTTTCTCTGTGTAGCTATACTTAAGGATTCTCAGTTCAGCGAGGCAGACAGAGCCGAGTGTCAATTCAGCACGACAGCTACGATACTCGACAATGGAACACAGGTTCCTCTTTTACAGCTCTAAACAATTCTTGATTAATGTCGATGAGTGACAAACAAGTATCTTCAAACCTGCTGCAGGTTACTAATCCGTTTCAAATCCCAGAGACTCGTCCTAAAGGTTTCTTTGAATCGATTAGGTTCATGTGGACGAAACTGGTGAATGGTTTTGTCGATTTCATCACTGGAGACACTTGCAGGTTTTACACACTTCTACTAGTTCCTTCTCTTGACTTTATTTTTCAGAATGATGATAACTTGACAACGGATTAATCTATGCAGAAACAAATGCTCGAGTTTCTTCGACTTCAGCTGCCACATTCAATACGTTTGCTTGAGCTGGTTGGTTATGTTCGGCCTCCTCCTCGCTCTCTTCCCAACTAGTAAGCGTTTTAACCCTAACCGCAACCGCAAATCGCTTACATGAAACCATAAATTTACGGTTTTGTTTATATATAAACTTCACAGCTTGTGTCCTAGTCTGGCTCTTGCACCAAAAGGGACTCTTTGATCCGTTCTACGATTGGTACGAAGATCATTTTGACTCTGACCATCACAGATTATTCCACGCCAGAGAAAACGCCGGAAACCGCCATCATCATCGTCGTCCTCACCATCACCAACTTCGTCATGGTGTCAAAACGCATAATCAACATCGCAGAGCACACCAGAGACAACACAGACACCACCATAATCATGGTGGTCATCAAGAAGACGACGTTTTGCAGAAGATGCTTGGACGTGATCACCTTAACGAGTCGTCTCACTATTACCACCAACTTCACAGAGTCCACAAAGATAGCAAGCAGAAGCAGCAGCGTAGAAGAGGAGGCAAGCACGGGGTCGTCGTCTTGCCACGTGATGTCCACGTGGATAGACGGAGGAGAGAGAGGCTACGCGAGAGTTAAAAAAAAAAAACAAATAATAATGCATATTTGTATATTATCATAATGACTTATTATTATTCCACATAATAGGTTGAGCTATATATATATCTGATTATTGCATGTACGTGTTGTGTTTGTAAATTTAACTAGTTGAGATTGTAAAATATAGTCGTAATAATACCGTGACAACAAGTTACTTCGATGGAAAAAGGAAATCTAATTAATAAAATAAGTTGTGACAGAAAACAAAAAGGAAATCTAATTAGAAAAAGGAAAACGCGTAAACACAAAAAAGGAAATAGAAATCTAATCTCCATCTAAACTCATCATTCTCTTCCTCAAGTCTCTCTCTCTCTCTCTCTCAAGTCTAAACAAACGAATTTCAAACAAGAAATAATCATGGATTCGAGTTTGTATGCCGATGAAGAAGAACACGGCCCGGTTTTAACTTTGTATCCCGACGACGAACCCGACACCTTCATAACCTTCGAGCCAATCTACAGAGACAACCAACACACCGCCGACGATCTCGACAACAAGATCCGTAAAAACCCAAACTTTCTGTTCGATTTTCAAGTGGCTTACACGAGAGTCCCTGAGCCAGATTCAGACGGAGACGAGGATCTTGATTTCGGCAACTTAGAAACTCGGATCGCTCGTCAAACACACGAGTTCGATAAAGATTGGCTCATCGGTGGCGATAGGGATCAGATACAAGCCGCCGTGTATCAGATTATCGATATGATCCAAGTCCCTGCATACAGCGATATCGTTCATACGCTAACTCTAGATATCTTGGATTTGAAGAAACATGAGGCGATGTCTGATTCACCTGAGGTTGAAAGGGTCAGAGTTGATATTGAAGTTATGGTCCGGGAGTTTCCCGGTGATGTTGCCGTGGCTCCGGCAAGCGATGAAGCGGTGGATTATCTCTTGGAACGGGAAAGAACCAGGAATCGAGTATTCAATTCAGTATTATTGTTAATTTGATGTAGTTCGTCGCTTCTTTTTCGTCATCTATTTCTTGCAATTTTTTTTTTTTAACAAGTTTATCAAATTCTAAGTTGTGAATCGAGTAATCAATGCTGTTGACCTCTAAACTTTTCTCAAATTCTATGTTGTGAATTATTTTTTTTTTTTTTTGGGTTTTGACTTGTGCTCTAAGAAATTGAGACGATCCTCAATGAAGTTTTTTAACTTTAATCTTCTTTAATATAAAACGGATCAATAAATGGAAACGTTCGTCTCTCTCAGTAAACGGGAGGGAGTATAAGAAACGGTTCCATGTCAACCAAACAAGAAGAAGAAGAAGACGTTTACAAAAACTGAAACAAATAAAATAGTTGACTTCTTTGTCTATTTGGAAAGGCAAACATCTCAAATTCTAATGCAAAACTCTTACAAATAGCCTAAAACGTTCTTCAGCGGATCGATCCAGAGGCTTTGAGGAGGACAAAGTTCAAGCCAGTTCTTGTAAAAACAAAAACCAAGGGAGAAGAAACTAGTCAGTTTTCATCAAGGCAAAAGCTCTCACAGATATTCTAAAACGTTCTTCGGGGGATCGATCCAGATGCTTCCAGGAGGACATAGTTCAAGCCACTGCCGCCCTTGAATACCTGGATTGTTGTACCTGCTTTCACCAAACGAGTAGGAGAGACAACGCTTGCGATTGTAACCAAACCTTGAGAAATACACATTGTTCCTCATCCATGAGAGATTCTTTCTCACCTCAGAGTTAAAAAAACTGGCAAAGATTGTCAAGCCATCAAGCTCAGTTTCAGAACTCATCTCCTCCCATCGCAAAGAGACTAGTTTATAGACCAATGGTTTCCTCTCAATCTGGTTTGTATTCATGAGAAATAGCTCCCCTTCCTTCTCAGCCAAACAAACCACACTCTCTGGTACCATGCCTCCACGTATCGGATGATCAAGATAGGTATATTGAGTAGCATGATAATTCCACGTGTGGGAAGATGGGTGAAAGGAATATAAGCCGTCTCCTCTTACGTTAGAGCAGTCAATGCAATAGAATCGCTCATTGAGATAGACAAGAATAGTAAACGTTTGATATTTTGTAGGGAAGCCCTCAGAAATCCACTCAGCCCCTCCAGGATGGCAAGTGCTGATAGTGACATGATCATTCCAAAAACTTAACGCTACCACAAGGCAACTATCCGATGTAGGAGCACAAGAGAATGCAATCTGCAGAAAAGCCAGCTCAAACTTAGGCAAGCTAACGAGCTCCCTAGTAAACGGGTTGAAGAAGAACATCTCGTCTTCGCTAGAATATCTCTGCATAAGTAACCAACCATCTCTTGAGTAACGCACAGTGGAGTCAGCTAGCTCTGGCAGTTCCAAAGTGTAGGAATTCCATTGCAATGGATCACGGAATTCAAACAAGTTTGACCCATACCTAGGAAAACACAAAAGCCAAGGATGTTTTTCCACTACACGAACTGATAATGCAGCTTCAAGCCATGACTTGCAGGCAACAGATGCACACATGTTATCTTTCAACACAAGCAGAGACATTATTACTTCCAAAAGGCTTGATGGAAGGTCAGCGAAACTCGGATTCACGAGTTTGGATCTACAAAATAGAAAATCAAATGATGTTCAAATTAGGGCAAAAGTTTGTGACTTTCTCCAATTCAGTCTCAATGTTAAAAGCTGTAAATATATTTCAACTCAAACGGACGCAATAAAAAACACATACGATGATAAGAACTCTTACACCCCTAAATGTTTCCGATTATACAAATTAAATCTTATGATTTTGTAGAAAAGTCAAGCTAAAATTTTGAATCTCAATTCAGATTCAAGCCCGAAAAGACTAAAAACGCTCAATCACACACACACACTTCTCAGTTCTCATATCCAATATGAATATTATAATTCGTAAGAACTGTTTGAGAGTAACGAACCTTTTACCGGAGACGTCGGTGGTTGAAGACGGTGCACGTGACTTCATTGCCATTATAATTCGAAAGAACCGTTTGAGAGTAACGAACCTTTTACCGGAGACGTCGGTGGTTGAAGACGGTGCACGTGACTTCATTGCCGGAGACGGCGGTGGTGTTTGATAGGCAACAGTGCTCGCAAATTGTCACTGAAATGAGAATCTAAAATATTAAGGTTTTGTTGTTTTTCATTTACTTTTAAGTTTTAACACTTTGATTTGTCGTTATCCTCTGCCCGTAGTATCTCAGATAGTCGAAAAGATGGTATAAATAAAATTTATGAAAAAAACATTTTACTATGGTTTTGAACTTTTTATTGGTATTAACACTTAAATTTTGGTAGTACAACATGTAAACGTGTAGGCAATAAAATATATTATATTTATGATAGTACAAGATATAAAGAATATCACAATAAAAAGTGATAGTACGAATTGAATGCCTAAACAATATATAGTATAAGAAGTGTAATGAAATTTTATATAGTAGTAAAAAAAGGTGATTTTAACACAAGTAATTTTTTAATATTAAAGTTTGTGATAGTGTTAGGTTGGTTTTTTTTTTTTTTTGTTGGGCTAAAAATTATTAAAATTAATTGTCAATAATTATATTTTTATTACTAGCAACATATATGGAGATATGATTAACACATGACTGAAACTCGGATTCAGACATATCTTAATTAAACTCGAGCTATAGGAAAATTAGGGTTTTGGACTCTCTTTCTCACGGTTGATGATTGATTCAGACATGTCTTATTAACCTAACTCCGGTATTTCCTCTTGTTGGCTCAATCAACACATAAAAACTGATAACACATTCTTGAAGAACCGTCCTTAGTTTCACGTGTCCCCCATTTTATCAAGTTCAGACCAGTGTGGTACCCAGAAAATGCAATTAGTCGAACCTTATTTTTTGTTTGGATTTTTTTTTTTTTTTTTTGACAAAGGGTATTCATATTGAAATTACAGAAATTAAAAGGTATATGGCTATGACGATTAAGTCATAGAGTTATGAAAGTTAAATGAGCTAATGAGTAGGGATTACAACATAGCGGAGAAGCATATATTTGAGACAAACATATGAGTAAAGATAGAGAAAAACCTGAGCTTGAAACTTAAGAAGAGGATGGGATGGAGATGAGCCAAAATCAACCACGTCCACGTTTACCACGCTTTCCTCGGCCTTTAGCTATTGACCATTCCAGCATATCTTGTACCTTTTGGGTTTGTTTGACAGGCCTCTCTCGCAAAGTCCTTTGTAAAGATGTAGTCACTTGGTCCACATCTTGAAAAGGCTCCAACGGGAAAGAATCCTGATCAGACAGATGGCCAAAAGAAAAATGAGTTTCTAAGGTAATGGGAGCGTTGCTGCTCGGAGAGTCGGAGTAGTAGCGATTGTTTTGAGGCTCAGTTTGGTCATCCATTACAGTAGTAGTTGTAGAAGTAGATCCATATGTCTTAACAGATGGAGAGTTGGATGGGTAAGCAGCTTTTACAAGGTTAGCTGCCTCAATAGGTTGAGAAGAGGTTTTAGTGATGTTTAAAAGAGAGGCTGAAGCAAGCTCAGAGAATCATTCAATAACGGCTCATGAACAGGGGTGGTTACATGTGCAACATGCACATCAGTGATAGTTACAATGGTTTCAGAGTTTGCATCTGCATCTACTGTTGGAACCACACCGTAAGTAAAAGCAACAGATCAGCCAAAAGATTCGGTAGGAATAAAAGTTATCGTAGACCACTCATGATTACAAGCGGAAATCGGTGGTGGCATTGATCTTGACACGACCAGGTAAGCTTGCAGTAAACTCAAATTTATGTGTTAGAAATTTGTTACTTACGTCAGTAATTTTTCGTTTAATGATAAAAATGCCAAAGCTGTTGATGGGTATTTTCCCTAAACCATAACAAATGTCAAAATTGTTGTCAACAAAAAGAAATTAAAACACTTTGATAGAAGCGGAAATAGGATATTGTAAACAAAAACACATGAGTAGCGGTGAGGGATATTACATGACTTGTTTACTTGTTTAAAATGAAGAGAGAAACATAATAATTAAGTATCTTTCAAGAAAATATCTCACAGATATTCTAAAACGTTCGACGGGGGATCGATCCAGATGCTTCCAGGAGGACAAAGTTCAAGCCAGTTCCCCCATTTCTTAGTCTGATTGTACCTGCTTTCATCAAACGAGTAGGACACACAATGCTTGCGATTGTAACCAAACCTTGAGAAACAAACATTGTTCCTCATCCACGGGAGATTCTTTCTCACCTCGGAGTTATAAAAACTGACAAAGAACGTCAAGCCATCAAGCTCAGTATCAATCATCTCCACAAATTGCAAAGAGAGTAGTTTATAGACCACTGGCTTCTTGTTTCCGCTTGTAGTCATGAGAAAGAGCTCACCATTCTTCTCTGCCAACGAAGCTGCTTTCTTGTTCTCAATATATTTACCAGCGTGATAATTCCATGTGCGGGAAGGTGGGTGAAAGGTATACAAGTCTCCTCCTACTGCGTTAAAGCAATAGAATCGCTCATTGAGATGGACAATCTTGATATGGTTATTGGGGTTATTAAACAGTGGATAACCAGTAGGCAAGTCCTCAGTAGTAATCCACTCGGTTGCTCCAGGATGGCAAGTGCTGATAGTGACATGATTCCTGCTAACAAAGGTTAACGCTACCACAACACAATCATCCGATGTAGGAGGACAAGAGAATGCCATCTCCCAAACAGGCAGCTCAAACTTAGGCAAGCTTATGAGCTCTCGAGAGAAGGGGTTGAAGAAGAACATGTCCTTTGAGCTAGATCTATGCATAAGTAACCAACCATCTCTTGAGTAGCGCACAGTGGATTCATCTAACTCCGGCAGATTCAAAGTGTACGACTTCCACGGCGATGGATCGCAGAGTTTAAACGAGTTTCCGCTTCTAGGAAAACACAAAAGCCAGGGATGTTTTTCCACTACACGAACAGATAATGCAGCTTGAAGCCACGAGTTGCATGCAGCTGATGCACAAATGTTATCTTTTAACTCAAGAAGAGACATTATTACTTCCAAAAGGCATGATGGAAGGTCAGCGAAACTCGGATTGATCACTGCCTCTTTGCTCCGTGTTTTGAGTCTAGAAAAGTTTGTGAATTCAGTCTCAAAGTGAAAAGCTGAAATATACTTCATCTCCAACGGACACGACAAGAAACACAAAATAACTATTTACCCTAAATGTTCCCGATTGTGCAAAATCTTTAGGTTTGGTAGAAAATCCAAGCTAAAATTTTGAAATTCAATTCAGATTCAAACCAGATTCACCCCAGAACAGATTAAAATCCCTCAATCGCACACATTTATCAATACAGAATATTATAGCTCGTGAAAACTGCTTGGGAGTAACGAACCTTTTCTCGGAGACGGTGGTTGAAGACCGTGAATGTGACTTCATGGCCGGAGACGGCGGTGGGGTTTGACGGGGCAACAGTGGTCGCATATCGCCTATATTCACTCTATCGACCAATATCGCCTATATTCACTCTATAGAGAATCTAAAAATATTAGGGATTTGTTGTTGTTTTTCATTTACTTTTAACACTTTGATTTGTGGCTATCCTCCCTGTCCGAATCTCATATATTTAACAACATAATGACTACGATGTGGTATACAAACATTTAACTATATAATTTATTTTGTGGTTTTTTTTTGTAATGTCATATCATAGCTAAACCTTTGGATTTTTATTCAGATTCACCACCCGAATGGAATTAATACAATTTATTTTTTAACGAATATTATAAATTGTAAAAACTGCTTAAGTTGCACTTGTGACGGTGGTTGATGACGGTTAATGTAACTTCATGGCCGGAGACGGCGGTTCATGTGTTTGATAGATGGAGCAAGTGCAACGGTGGTCACATATGGTCTATTGGAAAGAGAATCTACAATCTTAGGGTTTTGTTGTGTTTCATTTTCTTTCACCACTTTGTGTTGTGACTACTCCTCTCCTAAGTGATTCTAGTAATGTCTCATCCTGAAACAACCAAAGTGTTAAGACGGGAGAAGCTGGAAAAACTATCTGTCTTTTAGATGTTTGAATGCAAAACAAATGTTCTCTCAGCAAATGGAGAATCACAATGTATAAACCAAAGAAGAAGAAGAGTTTAACAGAAGCGGAAATAGGTTTTTTGTAAGAAAAAAAAAAAAATTCAAGAGAGAAACAAGCCATCAGTTGTCAAGCAAAGCTCTCACAGATATTCCAAAACGTTCTTCGGGGGATCGATCCAGATGCTTCGAGGAGGACATAGTTCAATCCAGTTCTCCCACTCCATCTTGGATGGATTGTACTTTCTTTCATTGAAGGAGTAGGAAACACCACACTTGCGGTTGTAACCAAACCTTGAGAAACAGATCTTGTTCCTCACCCATGGGAGGTTCTTTCTCACCTCAGAGTTATAATGACTGAGAAAGAACGTAAAGCCATCAAGTGCAGCTTCCTTCATCTCCCCCCAAAATCCCATGTATAATCTTTGCTTATAGACCACCGGTTTCTTCACAGTTCCGCTTTTCCTTATGAGAAAGAGATCTCCATTACTCTCTGCCAAACAAACTGCTTGCTCCTTCTTATGAAGTCTCACATCAAAACAGCCATACATAGCACAATGAAAATCCCATGTGCCAGAAGATGGGTGAAAGGAATACAAGCATCCTCCTGTTGCTTTGAAGGAGTGAAAGCAATAGAAGTGCTCATTTAGATAGACAATGTTAGTGATCGGATGATAATCTGTAGGGACGTCCTTAGAAGTCCACTCAGTCGCTCCAGGATGGCAAGTGCTGATAATGACATTATCATTCAAAGACTCCAACGCTAGCACAACGCAAGTATCCAATGTAGGAGCAGAAGAGAATGCAATCTGCCGAAAAGCCGGCTTAAGCTTAGGCAAGCTTATGAGCTCCCGAGTAAACGGGTTGAAGAAGAACATCTCGTCTTCTTCGCCAGATCTCTGCATAAGTAACCAACCATCTTTTGAGTAATGCACAGTCGAGTCAGCTAGCTCTGGCAGTTCCAATGTGAACGACTTCCATTTCAATGGATCACGGAGTTCAAAGGAACTTCCACGTTTAGGAAAACACATAAGCCAAGGATGTTGTTCCACTACACGAACAGATACACCAGCTTCAAGCCATGGCTTGCAAACAGCTGATGCTCGGATGTTATCTTCTAATTCAAGTCGAGAGATTATCTCTTCCAAAAGACTTGATGGAAGATCCGCGAAACTCGGATTCACGGGTTTGGACCTACAAAAAACAATAAATGAAGTTCAAAATAGGGCAAAATTTTGTGACTTTCTCAAATTCAGTCTCCAAGTGAAAAAGCTGTAATATTTTTCAACTCCAACGTACGGACACAACAAGAAACACCTATGAAACCATTTACCCCTAGATTTTATAAATAATCTGTTCATTTCCTAGAAAAGTCCAGCTTAAATTCTAAAATTCAATTCAGATTCAGACCAGATTCACTCCGGAAAAATATTTAAAAACCGCTCAATCTCACACGCTTCTCATGTCTAATGCAACTAAATATTATGAACCGTAATAACTGCTTGACAGCAACGAACCTTTTGTCGGAGATGGTGGTAGAAGACCGTGATCGCGACTTCATGGCCGGAGACGGCGGTGGGGTTTCACGGGGCAACAGTGGTCGCATAACGTCTAGAGAATCTAAAATCTTAGGTTTTTGTTGTTTTTCATCTACTTTCAGCTCTTAGAATCTCAGATAGTCAGATGACTAATATGGTATATAACTAACAAAACATTTGACTATGGCTTTGTTTGGTAGTACAACAAAATGTAAGGTTAATAAGTAACCAAATCAAAAGGATATACATCTGTGACTGTACAAAAATATTTCTATTACAAAAGAGTAGTACAATTTAAAAAAAAAAAAAATGATAGTACAAAAGAAAATGTTATGGTATAAGTAATTGTGTAGGTTTGTGAAACCATTTATTTGTATCTACACTTTGGGAAACTAGGCTTTATAGTAATGTTAATCCTATTGTACCCCTAATAGTTAAAAAAAAAAAAAAATCAAATTAATATGAAAATTTCTAAGTCATATAGAAACTAAAAAATAGAGATTTATTTCCCTTTTCCCATCCCTTTTCCATTTTCTATATCTTTTCATATTAAAATAATTTTTCTAAACAATGTTTGATAATTAGAATAACTCTAATCAACTTACGATTAGATTAGTCAAAATATGGATAAAATATATAGAATAATATCTTGTTGGATTTTGTTTTCACTTTTTTCTCAAAATTAATATTTGATAAATTAGTAATTACTATAAAATAACACTTTAAAAAAAAAAGTGATTCTGCTGTATACAACTAGCATGTATCACAGCACTGGCACCAACAAAATAAATTAGAATTCAAAGAGAGAGCCCCAAAACCCAAAACATAGAATTTAAAGAGAGAGAGTATTCTACTAAAGAAGTTAAGATTACATGACGTTTACTCGTCTAATTTGAAAAGATAAACATATCAATTTTCATGCAAAGCTCTCAGAATTCAGAAATAGTCAAATAGAATCAAGAGTGAAAGGAACACAAGCAGAATCCGCTTTGGACAAAGCACTTAAACCAATAGAATCGATAATTGACATAACTACACCTATCGAACGATGCGAAACCAGCTGTAGGGACCTCAGTAGTAATCCACTCAGTTGCTCCAGGATGGTAAGTACTGATAGTTACAGTTCCTACTTGATCTCCGGCATCATAATCTAACACTACCGCCACACAACTATCCCATGTAGGACAGTAGGAGCACAAGAAAATCAAATATTCATAAAAGGCAGCTCAAACTTAGGCAAGCTTATAAGCTCCCGAGAGAACAGGTTGAAGAAGAAGAAGATCTCGTCTGAGCTAGGTCTATGCATAAGCAACCAACCATCTCTTGAGTAACACACAATAGAATCAGCTAGCTCTAGCAGTGTAGGACTTCCAGTGCAATGGATCACGGAGTTCAAAGGAGTTGCCACGTTTAGGAAAATACATTAGCCAGTGATGTTTTTCGACTTCACGAACTGATAATGCAGCTTCAAGCGATGACTTGCAGGCAACAGATGCACACATGTTATCTGTGAACACAAGCAGAGACATTATTACTTCCAAAAGGCTTGATGGAAGGTCAGCGAAACTCGGCTTCAATGCCTTTTTGCTCCGAGTTTTGGATCTACAAAAAGAAACAACTTCGAATTATGCAAAAGGTTGTGACTTTCTAAAATTCGCCTCAAAGTGAAAAGCTGTAATATATATTTCAGGATATCCTGGTCTGAAGTTCTGCTTCAAGGGATGATGTAGAGTGACTTGATGACCTTCCTCGTCCTACTCAAATAATAGCTTTCTGAATCACGAATAATCACAAATAAATTACCTTATTTTCATCCACTATAAATACATCTTTTCACTAAGTTTTTACATGTCCGGGGATCATCATCTAGTAAACTATACCAAGCCTAAATTTTGTAATGATGTAGAAGGATCTACTCTTGACTAAAATGTATTTATCAGTATTATTGATTAAACCAAAAATGTGTAAACGACCTTCTCCTCAAGTGAGAAAAAAAGAAGATGATTTGCTCAAAAAAAAAAGAAGAAAATTGTCCTTCTCCAAAGTCCAAACGACCCAACAAAATAACAATAGAGAAAAAGCCCAAAAGAGTAATTAAAACGACGAGTCTCGCCGATCCAATCCCATTCACAACAAAAACAATAAGAACATCTTTTCTTTTCCCCTTCCTCACTCCAATTCTCCCAAAAGACGAAATTTTTTCACAACAATCCATAAGTTGCGAAAACGAAACTTCTCTCAGATTCCCTCAATCTTCGTATCTTATGGCGACACCGAATCAGGAAGCAATCGACACTTTCATGAGCATCACCGGCGCTTCCGACGCCGTCGCCGTTCAGAAGCTCGAGGTGATTCGGTTTACTCATCTGGATATATGTTTCTTTTTGTTACCTTCGTGATTCTTCTTGTTTTTAGTATCTTTTTTTTTGGTTTTGGATGATATCTGGAAGTTTCTCGAGTCGACTAAAGTTAAAGTTCGATGAGACGATCGTTTGATTATTAGAAGCTTTTCTCCACTCTTTTTGTTCCTTTTTTTTGCTTTGATCTCCGATGGTTAGGGTTGTAATCGAAGTTGATTTTCGGAATTTTAGGTTATTGGAATGGTTTGATTGAGTTTCTAGGAGGGTTTCTCTTCTTACATTGCTGTTTTGCTTTACAATTTCTACTCAATTCTCGCGTTTATCATACTTAGTACTTGTTCGTTGAAGACTGAATGATTTTTGGCCAATGTTTTCAGAAGTTTTCGTCGAATTCGAGACCTGATTGTAGACTGGTTGATATGTATTCTCTTAGTATCAATAAAAGTGTAGTTCTTTGTATAGCTAATTGATTTTTTTTGTATCCAATCTTCTCCTGATCATTGCAGGAGCATCGTGGTGATCTTAATCAAGCTGTGAATGCATACTTTGGCGAGGGAGATCGAAATGTGTATGCCATCCATCTCACTGATGATTGTCCACCTATTAATTATGCTTTATCATTTGCAAATTTAACATCTTTGTGTGTGTGTATGTGTGTGTGTGGTATGTTCTGATGATCCTTGTGCAGAGTACATGAAGCACCAGCGAATGTCTCTCATGACGATGCAATGGATATAGATGATGTGATCCCGGTTGCACAGTCTCCTCTATCTCTTCTCAATGCAGCTAGATCAGCTGGTCCCTTTTCCCTTCTGGATTCGAACTTTGGTAGAAGTATATTTGAGAATGATCCTCTAATGCCACGCCCACCTTCGTTTGTTAGTCATCCGAGGGAGGTTAGGCAGATA
Organism: Noccaea bulbosa; assembly: GCA_900406535.1. NCBI lineage: Eukaryota > Viridiplantae > Streptophyta > Magnoliopsida > Brassicales > Brassicaceae > Noccaea > Noccaea bulbosa. The sequence continues at coordinate 19,788 of OVBJ01000994.1, read as the reverse complement.
CCTATAGAGGTTAAGGATAGCAGTGAACCATCAGAACGATCTAGGGATGCTCCTACTATTGAGGATGTCACAGAAACGGCTCATGTTCAGGCTCCAGCTACACAAGGGACGGTTATTATAGATGAAGAGAGTGATGATGATATCCCTTTTGCACCAACAACAAGAAGCAGTGAAGTTATACCCGCCGGTCCTGCACCCGATAACATTCAAGATTACAATGATATAGAAGAAGAGATGATCCGAGCTGCCATTGAGGCCTCAAAAATGGAGGCTGAGGTAAGCTTTTCTAAGAGAATGGGCAGTATTTTGGTTTGTCTTCTTGTTTATCTTGGCTTATCGGTTGAGCAAAATTTTAACTGTTTTATAGGGATCAATTCATCCTTTGCCTGTAGAGAGGCCGTCTAACTTGGGAGATGATGATGACATAGCAAAAGCTGTCACAATGTCATTGAAGGTCTGTTGTTGCCTCTTATCTCTCTCTTATTTTTGCTTGCATCTCCCTTTGATCTCTTTTAACATAAGCGAGTGCAGTCAGCTGAAGAAGAAGTTTTGCGCAATCAAGAGTTTAAGGCCTCAACCTCAGAAATAGGAGCTTCTGAAACGATGGCTGATCAAGTACCTGAAGACACTCAAGCCCTAAACGGAAGGTTTGTTGGTTCTTTTCTGTAACGCTTTGCTACTGTGTTATCTCTGAGCATAATATCTATGTTGCAAAAACTTCTATAGAGCGGTTTATCTACTGGTGTTTGTCAAAAAAGCGAGGCCTAACAAATTTTCATTTATATTGTCTAGATTGGCAGCACCTAGCTCACCATTTGAGGATGACTCAGATGATGTTGATGAGGAACCTCTTGTTAGACACAGGCCAAGACGTGTAGCATCTGAATCTCTGGCCCCACCTGACGCGGACCGTTCCCGGAGCGGGAGTCCTGAAGCAGATATTCCAGCGGATGGTGGCAATAGGTTTCCTTCTGAGGTATCCGTAATAAAATCTGTTTTGTTTCTTACACCCGAGACCAGACTAGCATACCTGTATTACTATACCATTAAGGATCCTAGAGTAGCTAGTACATGCCATTACTGATACTCTTTTGTGTATGCTCAAGTGGGGAGGCATTTCGTCTGAGGAACATGATGAAGCTGTCATGCTCGAGGCAGCCATGTTTGGTGGCATTCCTGAGACTGGATATAATCATCGTCCATTCTTACCTCCTCAGCAGTGGGGACCACCACGCCCACCCTCGCCTTCATTGACAGCTCAAAGGTTGATACGAGAACAGCAGGTGAGTCAGCATTTACTAGCTGCTTGGTAAAACCCTTTACTTTATCGAGGTTTATCGGTGATGATGTTATAATTTCTTGTGCTGCTACCTCATTCAGGATGATGAATATCTTGCATCCCTGCAAGCTGACCGAGATAAAGAACTGCAATCCATTAGAGACGCTGAGGTACGTCGGTTAGAGGAAGAAACTGCTAGAAAGGCGTTTTTGGAGGAAGAAAAGAAAAAAGAAGAAGAAGCTCAAAGAAAACTCGAGGAGGAACAGGTGCTGCTTTTGTGTTCACTTGTAACTCTCTTTTCTTAGGCCGCATTCAGACAAGTTTTCCTTAATTCTTAAGTATGGATTGTTACCGAGTCTCCTGGAAGTAGATAGAGAAAGTTCAGCCAAACCGCATGCAGATTTGAAACCTCTTCCTTGATTCAGAAAGCTGGATCTCTAAATCTAATACCATACAATGATTCAGAATCTATGGAATGTTAGCATTTAGGCCTGTTTGCACAAGATTTGGTGAAGGCAGTTTCTCTTGTTGCTGATTACGATTTTTTTTTCCCTCTGAATATTGGTTGCAGGAGCTAGAGAGGCAACTGGCTGCAAAGGAAGCGTCTCTGCCTAAGGAACCACAAGCAGACGAAGAGAATGCCATTACCCTTCTAGTCCGAATGCCTGATGGAACTCGACGTGGTCGCCGGTTCCTTAAATCCGACAAACTCCAAGTGAGTTTTCCCGAAAATCCATTTTTTTTTCACTTTCCTTTTGCATATACTCAAATTATATTATACCTAACTAACCGTGCCGTCGCTGTTTTGCAGTCTCTATTTGACTTCATAGACATTGCCAGAGTGGTGAAACCTGAAAGTTACAGACTGGTAAAAACTGGTTTAAAGATGTTTTGTTAACTTCCATAGTGTAATGCAAAAACGATATGGCCTTGAGGACTAAGCTTTTGTGTGTGAGTGAAACAGGTGAGGCCATATCCTCGGCAAGCGTTTGGGGATGGAGAAAGTGAGTCGACTCTGAGCAATCTTGGATTGAGCAGCAAACAAGAAGCATTGTTCCTTGAGCTTATATGAGTGATATTTTAGCTCTTAAACACATGAGTCCTACATTTGTCTTCTGCTTAGAAACTCTTTATACTTTTCAAGTTATTTTTTATTTATCTTAAGTAAAAAAGATTTGTTGGGAGGGATTATAAGTTTCGTCTGCAGTACAACAGCAAACTTAAAACATGCATAAACGAGTTATATCTTATATGCATTCTACTTAAAGTAGTACAGAAACATCCTTCATCATATAATCATATTGAAAACAAAACTACATTATTGCCTTAATGTGTTCATTTATTTTCAAAATGATTCGTATGAGCAACAGTGTTCGTGTTTTTGGCCTTATTTAGAGCTTTGGGTTGTTTCCCTCTCTTCTCCGACCTTCGCTCTGTTTTTGTCTGCCCAACACATCCATGTAAAAAAAGCTGTTCGCTTTTGCTTTGCTAACAAAGCTTACTTCCTGAAATTTTCTGTTGCTGTTAATGTTTGGTGTTTGATGAATGAAAACATTAGCCATTGATATGATTTGGTTTTCAATATGATGATGGAATTTATCTGTTTCTCTCTGTCTGTTATTCACTCTGTTTTGGGTTGTTGTGTTCTAGACAATGTATGAAAAACTTGAATCAGCCCTTATTGCCTATCAGTATGTAGACTAAGTAGCTTTAGCTTTATGATCACATGGTGTTTTTGGTATAACAAGATATATCAACCAAAGAAGTATTGAGTTTGCAGTTTGGGCATATGAGTTTCCATTAAGTAAAGCAAAAATAAAATAAAGAAGAGGAAATGATACATACTCTTTATGATAATCATTGAACATGCCTAAACATAGTTAAAATAAAACGAGAGAAACAAAACAGAATATCCTTGATAATCATTTTAAAAACAAAATTACCTTAGTGGCTGATGTGTTCATTCCATCAAACATTCACAGCGAGTAATTCGAATAAATGACATGACTTGGGAACTGTAAGAACAACATCACACCACTCAAGCTTCCCATAAACCTCTTGTCCACTTCCCTTTACAACCTCAATCACAGCACACCAAATTTTCCTCTCGTCATAAACTTTCTTTTCCCACAAAAACGCAATCTTTCCACCACAGTTCACCAAGTCAACACGACCATGCTTTGGTGATTTAGGAAGCCCTCCAAAACCCTTTAAATCTCTCCATAATCCTCCCTCGGAATCGTACCATTGGAGCTTTGTGGACTTTTCAGAACTGTACTGTCTGCACATAACGTTATCTATCACGCAAGAAGAAACAGAGTGAAGCAGACCCAAATGCGTCTCCGACAATTCTACAAAATCCCATTTATTTTCCCCAGGTTCGAAAACAAAACATTTATCCCCAAGCAGGTAAAGCTTTCCGTCCATGACTAAGCTTTTTAATTTACAACTCCAGCCGAGTATCTTCGCTCTAGGGCTTTCCAAATGCTTCCATATTTGGGTTTTCGGATCGAAAATCTCGATCAAATTCGAGGAACCGGGATTCTTCCAACCTTCCACTACATATATTTTCCCATCAAGAACACTTACAAGGGGAAAATCTCGGGCAATCCGCATGCTTGGAGCTTCGTGCCAAGTGTGAGAACGACAGTCCATGAAGAAGACCCTAGACGATAACGCACCATTGTTGTGTTCACCAATCCATGTAGATATTAGAACCAATTACGGCACGAGTCGACCAATCACGATGAGAAATATTGCCACTTGACTTCTTCTCCACGCTTCCATCTGGTCTGAAGCAGGGAGTCAACCATCTTGAGTTAGGGTTAGGGTTTCCAGTTGGTCTATGCCATAGAGTGAACCAACGTGGCTCAGACTCAGAGCTGTCTCTGAAGCACACATAAAGACAACTCTCGGTGAGCGCTCGGGTCTCGTAAAGCTCAGATGTAAGGAGAGGGTCGGGTAGTACGATCTCGTGACGCGAGCTAAGCAATTCAACAGTAAATCATCTGGAAGGTTGGGCAGATAAACCGGTGAAGGTCTTTTGACGTTCGTCATTGTAGAAAAGCCCTAATTAGAACGCTTTCAAAGCCTTTTTTTCACAAAACAAGAAACGTCCTTGCTTGCTCTCTTTATGCTCTATACAGATTGTTGATCTAGTTCTTGATTGATTCAGCCTTTTATAAAATTAGAAAACCCTTTTCCTTTTCGCTTTCTAGATTGATTTCCGTTTTTGATGTATAAAAGAAACTAAATGTGATTGTTGGTGAAATAAATTCACTAACCGGTCGCTCTTTAAACTCTATTATAAGTTAGAGATATGACTGACGACCATAGCGACCGGTCGGTCCTACCTCAATTTGTCTAAAAGGCCTTAAGCACCTACATGTCTCTATAGCAAGGTTCAACATAAACTCTAAATTGAAAGGAGGAGTGACCGGCGTACCTTCCAACTAAAAGGAAATTAAGAGGTACGACCGACGTAGAAAGTAAAAGGTTATGATTGACGTCGAGGCCCAACCCAATAAGGGTTTGGATCGACGTACATCTATAAATAAGAGATTGAAGGAAAAGGGGGCCGACGTTCTTAAGAACCCTAAGGGTTATACTCTCACCGGTCTTGAAAGACAGCAACACACAATCTAAGTTCCAGAGGCTATTATCTCGTCGTTGCCACAAAGCACTGACGAGATCAACAACAATACTTCAAAGCATTGACGAAGCCATCACCATGTTCCAAAACACTAATAAGATCGTCATCAATCTCCATAGGCACTGACAAAGGTCGTCGATGGTGCTAAAGGTACCAAACGATGATCGACCAGAGACAAACAGCCTAGCATGATCGATCGACCAGCGACAAACAGTCTAGCACAATCGACCGACCAACGACATACAAAGATCATAGAAAACCCTAATAGCTATTTTCGTCGCCTCCTAAACAGCAGCGACGAAGAACTCAACTAAGACAATCGACCACACTTTGATAGGGCCTGGTTCTAGATCAACCTCGAGGTTCGACTTACGACGAACGACCTACGATCTACCTATGACAAGAAACCGACGAGGGTCGAGCTACGATGAACAACCTATGGGCTTTGAGGGTCTACCTACGATGAGAAACCTATGAGGATCGATCTACGAAGAGTCGGTCAACAAATAATAACCTACGTGGAGCGACCTACAATGATCGATAGACGATGAGCGATAGACGATATTCTCTTAAGTTGATCAATAGAGAGATTAAATTTAGCTCGATATTCGATTGATTAATAAGATATCTTCTCCTTCGTCATTCCGTTTACTGTACTTACGAACTGATTAAAATTTGCTGAAACAGTTTGGCACTAGAAGGAGGGCAGTTTTAACTACGTGAGACATGACCGAAGGAGGAGAGAACAGCAACATATCTCCATGAGATTACGTCCTACGGGAACCTGATGCTAAATTGGAAGGATTGTCAAGGGAACAACAAAGTAAAAAAGTGAAGGTACATCGATGTGCACAATAAACTTCGCAACAAATGTATAACAAAAACCTCAACCACTGGGGGCAAAGGAGCGACGGTAGCACTGGATATTGGATCTCAAGGCTAAACCGACAAAAAGATAAGCATCACACATTTTATTACATTTTGAGATTTTCCTTACAAAGAAACCAAGTTTGTTTAAGTTAACAACAACATCTTGCAGCTTCATAAAGTTGTCGCTACCACTAGCAAAGACCGTTCAGCAGCACAAGTGCAACCTCAATAATAAATTGAAAAAATGGCCCTGCAACAGAACTACAAGCTAAGTTCCTTATTGATTATTTACAATTTAAGAAGCATTGTTTTCCAACATGTAGAATGTGCTAAGCTCTCGGATAGATAACATTAGGAATGTATGTCTCTCATCTTGCTTAACATGTTTAACTAGTCAACCATGTTAGTCCATAAGACTGATAATGGGATGTTGACATTAGAAAATTTAAGCCACTAAAGGTATGTCTTTTAAGTTGCTATTAAAAAGAGAACGACAATCACAAGGTATTGCCTCCAAACTTCGTGACCAAGGTCAACATTACAATAACTAAGGATCAAAATCTCACTGGATTATGCAATATCATCATTGGAATAATCGTGAGGCATGACCTCAGAAAGCAGTGACTTTGGTCACCACTCACCACCAGTTCAATCATAAGGCATAGCCTTACAAACTTTTTACGACAGTCGCTACTAAGTAAATTAAGAGGTACGACCTCCACATGTTATGACAATAAGTCATGATCTAATAAATAAAAAGGCATGTCCTCAATGTATAGCGACGACAGTCGCTACTAAATAAATCAAGAGGTATGTACTCAATAAATAGGGACGATAGTCGCTAACAAATAAGTTAGATATACAATCTAATAAACAAAGAGGCACGACCTCCACATGTTATGACGATAAGTCATTAGCAAATAAATAAAGAGTCACATACTCAATATACAGCGACAGCGACGACAATCGCTAGTAACTAAGTTAGAGGTACGACCTCCACATTTTATGATGACAAGTCATGATCTGATATATAAAGAGGCATATTCTCAATATATAGCGACGACGGTCGCTAGTAAGTAAATTAAGAGGTATAACCTCGCTTATTATGACGATAAGTCGTTATTTTATAAACATTGAGGCACGACCTCCAAATGTTATGACCCTAAGTCATTGCCTAATAAACAAAGAGGCATGACCTCAATGAATCGTGACAACAGTCACTATTGACTGAATTAGGAGGTACAACCTCATCATAATATGACAATAGTCATTGCATGATAAATCAAGAGGAAAAACCCTCATAAATTAGTAATACCTAATGACAAAGAAGGTTCCAACGAGTTCTTCACTCCCTATAAGATATAGGTGAACATGCATGTCACTTGTCACTCCCAAGATATAAGAAACAATAGTCTTCAACACGACCAGTGACGAACAACATTGATACAACAACTAGTGACGAACGACAATTATTAAGAGAGCATTTTATCTTAGAAAAAGCAACAACGGCAATCGACGGTTCTAAAAAAGAACAAAAGGCACATGAAAAAGGGATTAACCTTGTTGATAACAAACGGATTGACCATCGTCACAAAGAAGCAAAGCCTTCTAAATATAGCAATGACCACGATTGCTACAAAGTAAAGGAAAGGTAAAACCTTCTTGAGCGTAGTACGTCGGAAATCAAAAGATCAATACTATCAAACATGAGATACAACCTCTCAAAAGAGTGACGAGCAGCAACCACTGTTTACACTGCTGGTACAAACGACTGGCTAACCGTCGCCGACAGCCAGAAGAGCCAACATCATTAAAATCATATGAAAGAGTTATCACCACTCCTAATTTTGAAAGTAAGGGTATGACCCCAATATTAAATACTGACCAACATGGATAAGGACCTATGTGGCCTATCCTATAAATAACAACCTTGAACAAAAGAGTTTTGAAGAGAAATTCGAATGAACACCAACAAACATTAAGTCCAATAGACTCTTTAGAAGGAACGACATATCACTGATCAATAGTGGGGGCAAGACAACCAAGAGTGTCGTCCCTAAGCACCTCATCAGAAAATTATACTATCAACAAAGTTCCAAGCGAACAACCAAAGACAAACAAATAACATATGTTTGTTCTTGCTAGTTTTTGTTAGGTCCTACGAGACCAAGGCCACTAGTAGTAGAAGGAAACTTCAAAATTACGTCGATCAATAATATCCTAATTGAGAAGCATCAACGTTAGAAAAAGACCAATGGGTCATACATAACTTGTATATAGTACTAGCGACATAAAAAAAAAAAAGAGGAACGACGAAAAGCTACATAGGAGCGACATGAGTAAAATAAGAAGAAAATAGGGATATGCTTTCTTATTATTCAGTAGAAAATCCTCTAGGAGGGAGAGAAAAAAGAAAGAGCACAAAAAAATATGTTTGTCGCTGGTCATCTTCCACATGAAAACCAACACAACAATCCACGAGAATACAAAATAGAAGGAGGTACGAGAGAAGGAGAGGTACAAACAAAAGAGGTACACGTACATGTGTTTGTCTCTCCGTCTTAAAAGTTTTTTTCTTTGTCATTCCCTCTACATGTCCTTGTTCATTTTGTTTTATGGATCATGCGACCAACATATTGACAACCTCATGAGGAACATGTGAAAGTACCAACTTCAAACATCGATGATAGTAAAGAATAGACAGTCATAAGTGACATTTTTGAGCAAGCGACCGACGATTTTTAAAAGAAGTATTACTCTACAAATTCTAAATTAGAAATTGAAGAGTAGGGGGCAAGTTGTTGGGTGAAATAAATTCACTAACCGGTCGCTCTTTAAACTCTATTATAAGCTGGAGATATGACCGACTGACGACCATGGCGACTGGTCGGTCCTACCTCAATTTGTCTAAAAGGCCTTAAGCACCTACATGTCTCTATAGCAAGGATCAACATAAAGTCCAAACTGAAAGGAGGAGTGACCGGCGTACCTTCCAACTAAAAGGAAATTAAGAGGTATGACCGATGTAGAAAGTAAAAGGTTATGATTTACGTCGAGGCCCAACCCAATAAGGATTTGGATCGACGTACATCTATAAATAAGAGGTTTTTCAACAAGGAAAAGGGGGGCGGCGTTCTTAAGAACCCTAAGGTGTTTTATACAAAGAAGCATTTTCCATAAGTTGTACAAACACTTACTCCGATACAACCGTTTTAGTACAAAGATCAAAAAGAAAAAGAAAACCTAATTAGAACGTATTCCAAGCCTTTTTCAAAATGTTCTTATAACTTTATCACTTTCTTAAGAAAATGTTTGTATGAGCAATTATACAGTGGAACCTGCGGTTATTTTTGTTGCATGTATTAATTTTTTAAATTAGTTATGTATGTTTTGTGGAAAATTAGTTTCTTGCAAAACAATAATCTAACTGGCCAAATTCTTAACAATTTTCTTTATAAACTGAAATCTAAAATTTTGTTATACAACGAATTATATACCTTTAAATAAATAATAATAATTATTGATATTTTAAACGAACTTTTCTTCGCGCAGAACAAAAGCAAATTGTAAAACAAAGAACAAGCCAAAACAGAGAAAGAGAGAAAGTTTTCATTCAACGCTAAGCAGTATAGAAAATCCATCATCCCTAATATATTAAAAGAAAATATATGCTGATGTATCATCACATGGTTTATTCTCAGAATTTTTTTTACTTAAAGTAATATTTAATAAACTATTTATTGCATTAGTATAATTAGAAAATAGTTTATATGAATTATTTATACAAATTTTAACATTTAATTCTTTCTATATCTTAGTCAATATATCAAATTAATTGTTTTTCTTAAATACTATATTTTTTTTCTCATTTTTTGATTGAACTAAATTTTGTAAAAATAAATAAATTATCACATTACTCATATACTAAAAATTGTACATTTTTTTTTTACACAAATTATAATTTGAGTTTTTAAAAACAGATATTAATTACTAAAATGATGAAAATATTGAGTATATCATCAAAGTCCCACATTGGAAATGATAATGTGTGATAGTTCAAAAGACTATTATAAAAAAGTTCAAAATGATAAAAAAAACCATAAGAAATAGAAGATTAATTTAATAATCATCCAAATTTATAAATATATTTTGTTTCATATGGTTATTTGATAAAAATATATAATTAAACCAAATAATTTTTTATTATAATAAATATTTCACAGTGAAAAATTTGAGAATATTTATATCAAGATATTAAAATATTTGAGATAGTTTAACTTGGTTAAAAAGTTAAAATGTTTAGAAAAACATTTATCACAAATTTGAATATTATAAAATTTCAACTTATTTTATGAATTACATGAAATATAGTTTTTTAAAAAGAATAATGTTTTATTTAAATTTTTTTTGTTCTTTGAATTATCTTATTATATTGTAGTGATTTGAGGTTTATATATGCTTAAATCTAGCATATTGAATATGTGGTCAATCGGCCCAGCTGGAAGCACGTGTGAGGTAGAATCCAATACATGACTCTTTTTTATTTTTATTTCTTTAGTTTTAGAGCCTAAATTTTCATAAAATTATGTTTTTAGTGTCTAATTTCTTCTAAAAATTATAGAAAAAGTCTTAACATTTTTAAAGTTTAATTTTAATTTTTTTTAATACAGAACTCATATTTTGTATGGTCCAGACATGTAGTTAATGCTTTAAGTTATTTATTTATTTTTAAAATCATTAAAATGTTTAATTTATAGATCACAAGCGAAGATAAGAACCAATAAATTCGTTGCAAAAAAAATTGAGATAGTTAAATAAATATATTGTTAATAAAAATATAAATTTAGAAATCATCATCCCGTGCAAGGCACGGATCCAACCCTAGTTGTATCTAAAAATCAAGTTGTATTAAATGGCTAAAGTTTTCATTCAACAAAGATTAATATTTAACAGCAACACCAAATTTCAGTAAATATATATGACTTTAGGGACTGTAAGCACAACGTAACATCACACCACCCAACCTTATCATATATTAGTTCTGAGTTTGGGGTGTTGAGATGCGTAATAAGACTCTCCACGAAACAGAAGAGTCGCAAAAACGTTTGATGATAAATTTCTTGGTTAATCCCTACGACATATAATTGCAGAAGTGTGCCATGGGCCAAACACGAGAACTGCAGAACAAGCACGAAATCAACGTGCTTCCAATCAACTGCATCATGCAAACAGATTTGGACCACTTTGTAAGCTATTGAGATGACACCTGTTTAGGCTCTAGATATTTCTCTTAGTTTGTGGTGGGAAATCGTAGAACAAGCAGTATTTAAGTAAGTCTAGTCTCATGACCATTCCATCAATATACAAGCTTATAAGTGTATTCCTCTAAGTCAAAAAAGATGAAAAGCAAAACTGTGGTTTTAGGTTTGCTTCTAATGAGTCTGATCATGGCGCAAACTCAAATAGAAGCAAAGACTTGCTGCCCAACAACAGCTTCTAGAAATAATTATATTATATGTCGTCTCTCCGGGGCTGCTCGGCCGGTTTGTGCATCAGTCAGTGGATGCATAATCATTAGCGGGAATAGATGCCCTCCGAATTACCCAAACGACAACTCTGGTAAATCATAATTTCTTTTAAATTAGTTTTNTTTTTTTTTTTATGCTAAGTCTTCTCTTTTTTTTTTTTGTACTCCAGATGATGATGTTGTCAATGAATACTGCAAGTTGGGGTGTGTATCCTCTGCGTGTGGTGCCATAACCACTCTCCAAAGCACTGGTAAAACAAACTCTCAAAACTCATTATTGTTCTTATTTATGTTAGAATAATAGACAAGATGCTAATCTGTTTATAAATTTTTGTTTCCGTACGTGGCTAGACGAAAGTGAAATTGTGAATGGAGCAGTTGGACAATGTACCAAAGCATGTTCTACTTTGTGCACCAAAGGCTCTATTACTACACCTGGAACTGCAACTGCCTAAACCAGCATATCAACAAAGAAACTACATCTAAGTTTTTATATGTTTTCAATAATTGTCATGCATGCTGGACTCGTGCTAGTGTTTTAATAAGCTGTTTCCTGTTTGTGTGTGTACTGTATTTGCCTATTTTACTTGCTACTATCTAAATCTGTTCATATTCGAATCTGAGTGATGGTAACACAAAATGACAACAACCACATTAGTATCCTTAATGTCTAACCACATGACAAAGAAAAATAATTACGAACAAATTAGACTTATTTTACACTCCAGTTTCAAGGTAATAGTATAGTGTTGGATTCTGCTAATAATTAGAGCATGATTATTGATAATATGTTATCAAAGTATCTTACATTGGGAACACAATATTTCTATTAGTATTTAACTAAAAGTATTTTAAAACTTAAGAAAAGTATCTTAACATCTCTTATATAAGATACTTTTCTTAAGTTTTAAGATACTTTTAATATAAATTTTGTGTTACCGAGATAAGAAAAGTGATAAGATACTACTGTTAATCATGGTTTTAGGCTAATACGTATTAAAACAAAAAGAAAAGTGTTGTAAATATTATAGAAAGGCTTGTGAGGAAAGGATGTAATAGGGCCAAATATTGAGTGTAACATCCGTAAACCAAATAAGTGCAAATTGTTTTTGGTGTCGATCGACACCAGGGAGTAGTGTCGATCAACATCGGTCCGTTTCCCACAATCGGGTTTGATTTGAGTGAATCGATTTCCGGTTTAGGTTGGGAAGAAACCCTATTGTCGCGAATAAAAAGAGAAGCAGCCGCTGGGTGGCTCACTTTTCGATACAGAAGTGTTCTAGAGGCGTTAATCTAAGGCTGTTGGTGGTTGTTCTTCTTCATCTATTTTGTTTCTCCCCTTCAAATCTGAAAATCAAGGTGAGTGCGTGACTGTAGGTCCGGTATTTCTAGATCTGCTTTAGTGGTTTGATTGATTTAGGAATCTGAGTTTGTTCTTGAAGTTTTCGTGATGTTTATGTGATTATTATGGTGTTGAATCGTGTTTGGTTGTTGATCTGTGATGATTCTGTGTTTGTGTACTTGTTTCATCGCGTTTGATTTTACCCCGCGAATCGGGTGTCGACCGTCGATCGACACCGATGTTGTTTCTCTTGGTTAATCGGTTTAATGGAATTAAAATTGGAAATCAATTGGTTATTGATAATTGAATGGTTTAAATCGGTTAAAAGATTTTAATTAGTTTAATGGTTAATTGGAAGGATTTAATTAATTATTTTCGGAATTATAATTAATTAATATTATTATTTAATTTTTGTAAATTATTTTATCAATATTTTGGAGATGTTTAATAATTGAAAAATATTTATTAATTTGTGAAAATTATTTAAATGACTTAAATGGTCTAGAAATTGTGAATGGCCTATAGACAGGATGATCGTCTCACTGGCTATTTATGAAATACTCACGCATCTCTTTTTGTCATGTGATGCAGGTAAAAGAAAAGTGTGATAGCGGAATCGAACCCGAGGAAGAGGATGATAGGAATCTGTTTTAATATTTTATTTGAACTGTTAAGTTGATAGAATTATTTGTTTAATTTATTTGCTTCCGCTGAATATTGTTTGATTTGATTTATTATTTATTTAATTTATTTAAATACTTCTACTATAATTGTTTAAGTTAAAAAAAAAAGTGTTGGTTGTTTCATTTTGGTATCAGCCTATACGGTTTTAGGACGTGCTAGGTTGATAGTTTTAGTATCATCCTCTTCGGGCTTCGGTAGATTCCGCGGTAAGTTTTGTTTTGTGTTGTTGGTTTTGGTTTTATTATCTCACCATCTTTTCCGTTTTTAGTGGGATGGACGGTGTTGCGAGAGGTCTCGGTGCGAGAGGTCGCGGTGCTAGGGGCCGTGGTGACGGTCCAGCCGCTCGTGGGGGCAGAGCAGCTCCCCGGGGTGGTGGGGCAGAGTTAGAGACCGTGGAGGCCGGGGTCGTGGTCGTGGAGAGCAGACGGAGTCGGACGGGAGTGCAGCGCCAAGTGTGCCAACTGCGTCAGTGACCCAGTCAGTTTCTTTGGCGGGTGAGGCCGGTGTGGGCGTCGGTGGCGACGTGGGAGTCGGGGCTGCCCCGGTGGCGGGTGCTGCCCCAGCTTCGGGTCTAGGTGACCAGTTCATGGGGATCCTGACGCAGATCTTGGCACGTCTTCTGCAGGATATTCCAGAGCAGGCGTCGGGTGTTCGTCCAGTGGTCGGGGCACAGTAGGATGCCGATTTCGTTGGTCAGCAGCAGGCTACGGGTCCTGCGGGGCGTCCGCAGGCTGCAGGTTTTTTTGGGGCAGCACGGGGCTGCAGCTGTTGGGCATCCGCCTTATCTCGAGATGATGAGGGAGATGCAGAGGATTGGAACACCTTACTTTGAGGGCCGTGTTGGTCCAGAGTAGGCCGACGAGTGGAGATCGAGACGGGAGCGGAACTTCCAGTCGAACAGGTGTCCAGTAGAGTACCAGGTGGAGTTAGTTATCCCTTATTTGAGTGGTGATGCACACTTGTAGTGTCGGCGGGCCGTTGCGGGGAGGAGAGCTGTGTGGATTTGGCGTGATTTTGTAGCGGAGTTTGACGCCGAGTACTTCCTGCAGGAGGCTCGGGATCGGTTCCTGTTGCGGTTCACGTCGTTGATCCAGGGTGACCGTTCGGTACATGAATACGCTGCGGAGTTTAGCAGACTGGTGGTGCATGCCGGTGTTGGCGCAGGTGGTGAGCGCGAGATACTCCGGAGTTTCTTTCAGGGGCTTCATCCGAGTATCCGGCAGCAATGTTGAGGTCGTGCGTACGCTTCGAGAGCGGATTTATTGGAGTTGGCGGCTTCGATTGAGGAGGATCAGCGTGAGCAGGTTGGTCTGGTGGCGGTGCCGTCTGCGATTGCTCCTGCTATCCAGCCTCCGAGTCAGCAGCAGCAGCCGCAGCAGCGCCGAGGTTTGAGTTTCGGTTCTGGTTCGGGCAAGGGCGGCAAGCCTGTGCAGGACCAGAAGAGGAGTCGGGAGGAGGCTTCGGGAGTTAGCCGTTTCCCGCGTGTTTCGGGTGTGGGAGCATGGAGCACCGTCTTTCTAGTTGTCCCAAGAGGGAGGTGCCTCGGGAGGTGCTTCGGGATAGAGTGTGTTTCCAGTGTGGGGAGCCGGGGCATATCAGGCTGATGTGTTCCAAGTTGCAAGGCTTGACGGTGGCGGCGGTTCAACCATTGGCGGCTCGACCAGTGAGTCAGATTGCGGCAGCGCAGTCAGCGGGTCTGATTGGTGCTGCACCGCGAGGATACGCTTCGGTGGAGTCGGGCCAGACGAGTCAGGCCGGGCAGATCACATGTAAACTTATCGACACAGTCTTCATAATTCCTTAAATTTAATTTGTGGTTATTGTTTGTTTACGATATTTTGCCTGTGATAGGATTAGCAGGGTCTTATAGTTTTGAATGTATAGGGACCTTGTTAGTAGGTGGCGTTGAGTCACATGTTTTGTTCGATTCTGGAGCATCTAATTGCTTCATTACTCCCGGGTGTGCCGAGAATAGAGGTATCCGGAGCAGCGCGGGTGAGCGTTCGGGCATGGTCAAGGTGGCTGGAGGTTATTTTCTGGCTACTTCGGGCCGTCCTAGAGGCGTCGACATTCAGATTGCGGGGCAGTCGATGCTAGCGGATTTGGTTATTAGTCCGGTGGAGTTATACGACGTCATTTTGGGGATGGGCTGGTTATCGCAGTACCGGGTTCATCTGAATTGCTACAGAGACAGAGTGGTCTTTCAGGGAGTGAGACCGACTTTCGGGAGTTTGGTGATCTCAGCTATTCAGGCAGAGCAGATGATTGACGGAGGCTGTGAGGCTTATCTGGCGACTATCACTATGACAGAGTCTAGTTGTGAGGTGGTTGTTGGGGATATTCAGGTTGTCCGGGATTTCGAGGATGTTTTTCAGTCGTTGACCACCTTCTCGGTCAGGTTATTGGGGATATTCAGATTACCACCTTCTCGGTAAGATCCTTTCAAGATTGAGTTAGAGCCAGGGACAGCGCCGATATCTGATATACTAAAAATAGAATCCTACTTTCTCTACTACAAGTGTACAGTGATGAAGTTTGTAATATAAGGGATTCGAAATCCAGAGGACCAGTGTTACACTATGAACCTAGGAGGTTTAAGGCAGAGCTAAGACAAGAATGGTTTTGGTTGTGAAATGGTAACAGTAAACGGCTGTAAACAACGATTAAAATTCAATAAAAGAGAGCAATAGACCAAGGTAATTCGCAGGAGCTCATGAAAGTAACCGAATGACTATTCAGGGTGATGATGCAATAAGGTTTTGAACTCAAACATGAAGTTATTTTGTCGTGGCGTCAACAACTTTATCTAACAACCTAGGTGTCTAAACTGTCGCTTGAACCTAGCAATTACAGACAAGCATTAATGAACGGGAATGATATGTTCATGATCCACCTTAGCATCAACTCTCGCAGGCTAAGGATGGATAGCTCACCAATGATTATTCTAGCAACCTATTACACTTTTGATGAATAGATTAACCTAGGATCTAAGATCAAGTGATCAAATCAATCTTAGCATTAAGACTATCAATGGCGAAAACGATAGAATAGAAGTCCTATCTGCATTCAGTTATCTAACTCATGAACTCCTTTGAAAACCTAGATCTAGCTAAGGCGACTACTCAGGCATAGATAAACAGATCACAGAAATAGATGAAATAAAATCCATTGAATGAATAGAAAACAGTAAACAAAAGGGTTCAAAAATCTTCTCCAAACTGTCACAAACAACAATGAACAGTACGAAAAATAGTCAAAGAACTCAGAAAATCAGCCTGCCTAAACAATAGCTGAAAATAGGTCTAAATAGTTCAGGTTCAATCTGGTTTGCTACGCGGTCGATCGAACGGTGGATGGCGTCGAAGTGGAGATCGATCGAACGGCTGTGCATGGAGCTCCTAAATCGATCGATTGCATGTTGGGCCGGTTCGATCGAACGTGTTGAGGACCAGTTCGACCGAATGCTTCATCAACTCCTCTGGTTCGATCGACTGCATGACAATAGAGGTGGGATCGATCTAGTGAGTGCAATTGTGCAAGTAGTGAGTCGATCGAATGCAACTGTGCAAGCGTGGGCTCGATCGAATGCACCTGTGCAGGTACAGGGTCGATCGAATGCACCTGTGCAAGAGTGGGGGTCGATCGAGCTGAGCAGCGTCAGGCTGACATGTCCTCACAAAAACCATCATAACTCTTCAACCGCTTATCGGAATGACCTCAAACCAGTGGCAGATGAAAGCTACCTCAATTTCCCTTGTCGATCGGTCGACCTGACACCTAAATGGGTTCGATCGAACTGACTGATATGCCTTTACAAATACTGTCATAACTCTTCAACCGTCTATCGGAATGATCTCAAACCAGCGGCAAATGAAAGCTAACTCAATTTCCTATGTTGAACGATCGAGCTGAAACTTGAATGGGTTCGATCGAATGCTGGGAATCATCTGGACGGATTCGGTCGAATGCATGGTAACGTCTGGGCAGGTTCGATCGAGCTTCGTGGTGGCATGAACAGGAGATCAATCGAACTGCTTTGTGGTTCGATCGAGCTTTGCATGTGACGAAGGGGAGTGGTCGAGCTTGAAGGTGGAATGCACGTTTGATCTCCTTTTTGCTCCGTTTCGCCATTTTTACTTCTCGTGGCTCCTCGTGGCCGAAACTCCACCTCAGTCGTCTTTAAACCTGAAAAGACTTGATAAATACTAGAAAGACTCGATAAAATTTGTGAAAACAACTGTTAGAAAGCGCCAAAACAGCAAGACATTAATATCCAAGACACCTTACAGGATGGCTCCAGTAGTGTTGGCAGAGCTGAAGAAGCAGCTAGAGTACCTTTTGAGCAAAGGGTTCATCAGACATAGTGTTTCGCCGTGGGGAGCACCGGTGTTGTTTGTGAAGAAGAAGGATGGGAGTTTTCGGCTGTGTATTGATTGCCGGGGACTTAACCGAGTTACTGTGAAGAACAGGTACCCTCTCCCGAGGATTGACGAGTTGTTGGATCAGCTGAGGGGTGTTACTTGGTTCTCCAAGATTGACTTGGCATCGGGTTATCATCAGATCTCGATAGACGATGCAGATGTCCGCACGAATGCGCCAACAGCTTTTATGAGATTGATGAACGACGTGTTGAGCAGGATCAGAGTGGCGCAGGAGAGTGATCAGAGTTTGATCGATGAGTCACATGTGCCGAGTTCCGAGTATCAGGTTTCTGAGAACGAGACTATCTTGGTTCGTGGTTGGGTTTATGTACCCAAGGTGGAGGAGTTGAGACAGCAGATTCTCAGAGAGGCTCATTCGAGCAAGTTCTCGATTCATCCATGGGCGACCAAGATGTACCATGACCTCAAGAGGTACTATCATTGGGTCGGGATGAAGAGAGATGTGGCATACTGGGTTGCAAAGTGCAACACTTGTTCCTTGGTGAAGGCTGAGCATCAGGTTCCAGGTGGTCTTTTGCAGAGCTTACCCATTACAGAGTGGAAGTGGGACAAGATCACGATGGACTTCGTGGTTGGACTACCTATTTCGAGGACACATGATGGTATTTGGTTCATTGTTGATGGATTGACCAAGTCAGCACATTTCTTGGCCATCAAGAAGACAGATGGAGCTGCTGTTTTGGCTAAGAAGTTTGTGCGTGAGATCGTGAGGCTGCATGGAGTGCCAGCCAGTATTGTGTCGCATAGAGATCCGAGATTTGGCTCAGAGTTTTGGAGGGCATTTCATAGAGAAATGGGCACGCAGGTGCACATGAGTAAAACATATCATCCACAGACAGATGGGCAGTTAGAGAGGACTATTCAGACCACGGAGGATCTGTTGAGGAAGTGTGTGCTGGATTGGGGTGGTCATTGGGCAGATCACTTGAGATTGGTTGAGTTTGCTTACAACAACAACTTCCAGGCGAGTATTGGCATGACTCCTTTTAAGGCTTTGTATGGGAGGCCATGCAGGACACCCTTATGCTGGACCCAAGTGGGGGGAGCGCAAAATATTTGGAGCTACTTATGTTCAGGAAACAACAGAGAAGGTTCGTGTTGTGAGGGTGAACATGAAGGAAGCTCATGATAGAAAGAAGAGTTACGCAGATAGACGCAGACGAGAGCTTGAGATTCATGTTGGAGACAGAGTGTATCTCAAGATAACTATGTTGAGGGGTCCTAACAGATCCATAGCAGAGAACAAGCTGAGTCCACGGTTTATGGGTCCGTTTGCGAGTTGGACCATTGGCGTACAGGTTAGAGCTACCTCCAATTATAAGAATCTTTCACAAGGTGTTTCATATATCGATGTTTAGAAAGTGTCTACACCCTTCTGAGGAGTTAGTGGCTAAGATTTCAGAGGATCTTCAGCCATATTTCAGTGCATGTGAGGATCCTTGAGAAGAAGGAAAATGTTCTACGGGAGACTTGGGAGCTAGAGGCAAAGATGTAGTTGAACTTGTAACTCTTATACTAGTCCTATTATTATACTAGATTTAAATTATACTAGTCCTTTTATTATGAGGAAATCTTTAAGTGACCAGATCGAAAATAAAGAGACCGCCAAATATGTCAAAAGCAAAATTCGAGTTATACGGCTAAAAGATTGACTTGATCTGCTAGATACATGGATCGTTTTGTATAGTTTTATAGCTAGTTTTGCATTTTGTGTCGCTTTTGCAAATCCCCCATTTTTTGTGTAGTTTTGCATATACTTTTACAACTAGTGTTGGACCCGCGCCTTGCACGGGATGATATTTTACTCTAATGTTTATTTACTTGCGACATATTAATTTGATAGTTTGGTTATTGTATTCGTTTTACTGTGTAAGTTAAACATTTTAAATAATATTTTTAAGTAAAAAACAAAATAAAATATTGACTGTAGTCATAGATTATATATAATAAAATTGAGTGAAATACATAAAAATCGAATGACTATAGTATAAT